>CANXYC010840768.1:0-20345 GCA_948193065.1 Aleurites moluccanus
TAAAACTAAACTCTACTTCCTAGTACTTAAATTCAACTAAAACTTACATTAACTAGCTATAATGGGTTAAAAAGAATTAAAATAAGTATAAATTATTTAATATTGTCCCTAATTAAATAGATAAAATATCAACCTAACAATTAACTTATCAAATTAATGAAAAGATGACAAGTAACAAAAAATCTAGAAAATTCTATTTTTCTTTATCTTCATTTTTTTTAGTTGGCATTTGGTGTATACAAAAGATGAAGAAGAAAGCTATTCAAAGAGAGAAAACCGAACCATATGTAGAGAAAAAACAAAGAAATAGTTTTCTAATCTTTTCCAAAGAAAATCAACCAAAAATAGATAGGAAATTGAAAAAGGAAGAAGTTTTATCAAGAAAATAGATAGAATTTGGTATTCAATCATTTGGAGGAGCAAAATAAGAGGGCAATTCAAGTGTTTTAAATCAAGGTAAGATTTCTATAGTTAGTTATTTGATTGAATTTAAGAGTTTTATAGTTTGATTTAATAAATAATAGAGTTAATTAAACTAAAAATATAAAGAGTGAGTTAGGGTTTATATAGTTTCCGAAATCTGATTTGAGGCAGTAATTTATAGTTAATATTTTGAAATTTTAATGACTGAATTTGATAATGTCCAAAATATAAAAGTTGTAGATAAATATGCTAATTATATTTCTGTAAAAAGAATTTGTAAAATTAGTAGTGAGATAATATTTATTGAGTAAAAACTGTGACTGATCTAGAATTAGATTTTCTGAAAAATACTGTTGTATTTTTATTATAAATAATGATAGAGACAGAATTAGAAGAAGCGTTCAACATAAAAAGTGTTCATCTATGTCTTATCTATGATCCTATAAAAGGGTTTTTTAATTAAATTTGTGGTTTATGAGATATTAGGTCATAAGCATAATCTGCCCGGATTGACTGATAAATAGAACATAGGCTACTATTTTCTACAGATATGAGGACTTTAAAGTCTGAATTAGAGAAAGTGTTAAACATGAAATATATTCATTTATATATATAAATGAATATAAAATGGTTTTATAATTGGATGAGCATGGAATTAATCATAGACATGGAAACAGGATCTATTCGGACAAGGATTTCAGGGCAGTAGATTAATTTTGGAAATTCATTAGTAATTGTTCAGTGATCCAAAAATTTGAAAATTTGGATGTTATAATTTTATATGTCTATTTTCAATAGGAAAAATAATTTCAGTAATTGGATGAGTATAGATTGAGTTATGAGATAAAACAGTACAGACTGATAGAATAAGATTGCAGGTAAAATGCAAGGTAGCAGGGCAGCAGGGCCAGTTATAAGTATAAGTTTAAATTATCACTATAAATTGTGTAGTAATAGGAATAAGATGAATTTTAGATATGTTAAATCTTAATATGTCTATTTTAAGTAGGAATAAGAATTGAAGTATTTGGATAAGTATAGGAAGAGATATGGATTAAGGAGCACAAGCTGTCAGTATGGAATGTTACACAGAAAAACCTTAGTAATTTGGAAATTCTTGAGAATTTCTGTAATATAAATATAAGTAACGTAATTTTGTATTAAATAGTATCTAAATGAAAATTAATTGGATATGTAGAATCGAGAATGAATAAGAGATGTGATGGGTACCATAAAAGATAAATGCAAAGAAATATAACCAAGGAAAAGGAATGGAAATGTGAAGTGCTTAGTGAGGTAAGTAATATACATACTATTTTGCTTGGCATTACTTTCAAATTAAATTATTGAAATTGCTATGAAATTTCATTGTTGGCCAAAAATACCAATTGAATAATCCATGATTAATTTCATGTCCTTTATAATCCCAAATGATTCCTTTTAAATGAATTTGCATGATTAGCCTAATGTTTCATATATTGAACTCTTAAAAGTGCTTAAGTTATTTTTGATACCTAATGATTGAGTACTATATATATGACATTAATGAAATGACAAAAGTTTTAATGACATTGTGTACAATGGTTTAATGATCCTAACTAGGAAGGCGTTAAGATCCTAGTTAGGAACATGCGGTCTGATCAACCATATGAGTAAATAGCATGCTACCGGATTGTAGCCTCTGCTTAAGTGATCAATAATGATTCTGTTATTTTATGATATGATATTCTATGAATTTTTAATGCCAAAGTGAAACCGAATTCATATGTTAAATGACTTCAACTTTATGAATTTTTAATTGATTAATGAACCCATTATTATTGTATATTTTATACCATCATTATCTTTCTTGTGAGCAACGCCCTCACCTAGCCTTACAAGTAAGATAATATGTGTATTACTCACTGAGTATTATTATACTCACCTCGTATTTATTTATTATTTTCCATGAACAAGATTATAGTAGTGGCTGTTTCCCAAGTCATCCCTTTCTCCTGCTTGGGAAATCAAAAACTCTAATGTAATTATTTGTTTTGAGGAATCATATTTATATACTCTTAGAGCTCCATGGTACTGTTGGATAGGTAATTGTGTGAGTATATGAATATTTTGTTTAATGAAAGATACAACTGAAATGAAATGCGAATAATGTGAATAAGTTAATAAAGTAAAGATTATAGAAGTACTATGAATGTTTTAATGTGTTTTAATGAATTGTGAAGTTGAGGTTATAAGGATGGTGAAAAAAATTAGGAGTGTAATTTTTATGCAGGTTATGTAATGTGATGAATATATCCTGGGATTAGATTGAAAATACAAAGAAAACTCTGGCAAAATTTTTATAAGAGTAATAATTTTTAAGTAGAATTTGAATATTAAAGAATGGTTTCAAGTATGAATGATTGTAATTGGCATGTTAATGGTTTTACGGGTATTTGGTAACCTTAGATTTATTCGTGTCCTAATATCGTCATGTTCCAAAAGTGAGACATGATAGAAAAAACTTGACAATCACTATAATCAACTAACAAAACTAAGTAGCAATGTTTAAAACAGAAAAATGGAATCAAAATGGAATAAAAAATCATATTTTTAAAACAGAAAAAGGCAAAAAAAAGACTTTAGTAATCCTAAATTATAATCCTAAATATGGATATGCTTTTGAGGTGAGAACTTGCAAATAATTTCTTGGCCAAATGAATAAATACCAAACAAAGAAAGGGAATTAGAGATGGAAAAAAAAAAAGAATGAAATGAATGTGACCTTAATGTGAAGAACACCATCAATATGGAAGTATTTCATTTCATTCTTCTCCTAATATTTTTTTTACCAAGGAATCTTTGGCTTCCTCTAACAAACCAGGCACTAACTTAGTTGCCTATATAGTAGCACAAAATTTAAATTTAATTTAATCGATTAAGGAAAGTGTCAATATGGATTTTAGCAAGTAAATCTTACCTCTTGTCCATCTGGGCCAACTTCTTTGACTTCACGTGTGAGGGAATTCAAAAATGAATCAGGATCAGTCATAATTATTTTGAATGCCTGCACATCAAGAATAAAACATAATGATAATCATAAAAAAAAAATCTAAAAATGCAACGTAAATTTCCAAGTTCTCACTTCAAAAGCATACCCATATTCTCGATACAAAAGCCAACAAATGTGGATAAAAAAACTAAGTTGGTTAAATATACAATACAAACAAATATTCTTGGCCTCAATGAAAGATGAAATAGGTACATGAGTCTCTTTAGCAGTGATGTTGAAACTATTTTTCAAAAGAAAAAAAAAACATCATTTTAGCAATTTTAATAGTATTATTTCGTGAAGTCTAAATTAGAACAAACTCTAATAAACTCTAATCATTATTTCAGCATAGTATTTTTCTTAAGAAAAGCTGGAACAATAATGCCAATATATACCCTCAATCACACAACTACCGTATAGACATAAATTTGAAATATTAAAAGCTCTAATCAATCAACAACAAAATTCCCAAAAAAAAGGAACAAAAAACCTGTAAATTGATGCCCATAGTCTCAACTACATGGCAAGATTATTGATCTTCAAAGAGTTAGCTCCAATCAATCAACAACAAAATTTGCAAAAAGAGGAAAAAAAAAACTTGTAAATCGATGCCCATAGTCTCAGCAACATGGCGAGATTGATACCCTTATGAATAAAGGATATCTAGACCAAGCCTTAATCCAGCATAATATTGAATATACCATTAAAATCACACACTGCATTTGAGGTTAATAGTAAAATTTATCTCAAGGCGATCAGAGCTTGAAGGCAAAAGACCAAGTGATCTAGCAGAATGATCAAAGCTCAAAATCTTCTTACCAACTTCAGAAAAATCTATTCCACCTCTTTGGAACAATAAAAATGAAACCAAGAAAAAAACCCTAGAGCTTTCAAATCCACTGACGCCACCAGCTCAGAGCTCTACCCATAAAATATCAAACATCTCAAGAAATTCATATCAGCTGTCGGAAGGAGGAAAACAAATGGAAATAAATTCATATCCGCCTTGGGAAAAGCATTATCAACAAGCAAGGAAATTAAGATTAATTGGAACATGAAAAACACCACTTTAGTTTTCTGAAGAAAAAAAAGTTTGTTCATCTATTTTATTAGGGTTTTCTGGTACCCAAAAAAATAAAGAAAAAACACTCAAATTAAAAGACAAAAATACTTAACTAAAGCTAATATGAGAAGAACAAATAAAAAAATATAGAGAGAGAGATCGCGCGAGATTAAGCCACTTTATGTCGCCATTTGACCCACTGATGTCAATCCTCATCATCGCTACTCCATCTAGTAACTGTCTTTGTCAACCTAAGCCCGAGCCTTCCCTAGATCGTGATCTAGGTAAGGTTCCTCTTCTCTTATATGTTGTTTCAAAAGATAAAAAATAAATTATGAACATAAAAAATAATTCTAATCAATCTGAAAAAAAAAAAGAAAAATGCAGCAGAAAAGATGATGATCGAAACTGCTAGAGTCATCAAGATGAGTTACATGCAAAAGTTCAAAAAAATCCAAAAGCAAAAAAAAAAAATAATAATAATTTACAACCTCAGAAAATTTTCCCCATTCCTATTTTACTTCTCGAGAAGGAAACAAACGCGTAAAAAATTTCTATAAGAAAAGTGATTTTCCATGAAAACAAACAAAAATTAAGTTGCATGCAATTAAAACCTAACCAAACCGATAATCGATCCAATTATTAAATAATGAAAAGAGCAAATTATTCCAAAAACTAAAATCAAAATAGATGAGAATCAAGCAAAAAAAAAAGGAAAAAATGAACAGAAGAAGAAGGAGGCATCCACTAATAGAAAAGAAGAAGAAGAGATTTATAATTTCCAAGAATGAAGAAGATGAGATTCATTGCTGCCGGGACTGAGAGAGAGAGACAGCCAGAGAGAGAGACAGACAAAGATAGTTGGGATACGTGAAATCTTCAAAAATTAGAAAATTTATCTCTCCTACTTGCTTTTTCTTTCTCTTTTAAGAGCTAGCTGTATATTAAAAAGATTATAGTAGACATTAAAACAACATGATTTTGATAAATTGTTAAGCCGTAGAAGGACATTAAAGTAAATTCACTATAATGATAAAAAAAAAAAGCCTCCAAAATGATGTTGTTTTCTAATGACTGAAGGTAAAAAAAAGGACAAAATAGTAATTAATTAACCCAAAATCAATTTAAAAAATATTGTTTATCTGTGTCCGCTTATATATCTTAAGTTATTAAGCAATAAAAGGACAGTAAATTAAATTCACTATAATGACAAAGAAAAACATCCAAAATGGTGTCGTTTTGTAATGATTTTAGGTAATAAAAAAAAGAAGACAAAATGATAATTGAGTAACCCAAAATTAATTTGAAAAACATTGTTTATCCTTGTCCGCTTATATATCGTATACTAAATTAGGGGAGAATAATCAGTTGGTTTGATTAAATTCTCAAAAACCGAATTAACTGAATCATAATTTTAAAAACCAAATCGAATCAAATTTTGAATGAAACTGAACCGAAACGAATTGAAATTTTTGCAAAATTAACCGAATTAAATCAAACCAATATATTTCAATTTGATTAATCATTTTTGAAATTTAATCAAATCAAACCGAACAGATAAATTAGATTCAATTCAATTCGCTTCGATTTTCGGTTGGTTTGATTTTTTTATCACTCCAATAAATAATAAATGTAAAATTATATAGTAAATTTTTTTATATTATATAATATTAATTTCTTTTAGTTTTATTTTGATTTGATCCTTTCATCTTTTGTCTTCATTGATTTTTTAATGGGTTTAAAAAGAATGGGTCACGGTGAGTTAGCATAAGAGCTTTCAATTTCATCATAAACCCAACGCGATTTTTGCTTGTGTGTGAAAACATTATTGCTCATATCATTGGACTGATTATTGGTGGTGGAATTAGTTGGTGGATCTCAATGTCTGCATTGATGACACCGGTTGGTTGTCTCCTCTTCACAACCCGAATAGTCCCTATCGCCACTGTTAATGTTGGTGAGAACATTTTTGGACAGTAGTAATTTAGAGATTTCGAGTTTTGGAGTGGTCTCGCTAGCGATCTGCAAATTATAGTTGTTATAGATGTTTTGGGGGATCTGAGTTGGGATTTTGTCTAGGTTTTGGGGAAGGTGGACTTTAGCTCTTCCGGTGGAGGTTGAGGAGGAGAAGGATTTTGACAGCGGAAATTTAAAGATTATTGTGTTTTGTAGTAGGGTTTTAAGATTTATAATAAATGAGAAAGCTTGGAAAGTTTTGGCTCAGTAGATAATATGGAGTCTGCTTCAATTTGAATCTTTAAAAGAGCTTCAATTGTGGATTGGGGATTATGGGTTATGAAAATTATGTCATGGAAGGGAGAAAGTGAATTTTCAGAGTTAAGAGATGGTAAAAAATTTATTCTCGCTTATCTCATATCAAACGCACAATGGTAAAGAAAAATAAAACTTGTTATAGTGGATCCCACAATACATCATATTAAGGTGCTTAAGTAGCATGTTAACGTGGCAAGAAAATATATTAATGATGTGTGGTCCTAGTGATAAGATATATTTATATCTCATGATGAGATTTCATGATTGATTCGTGGAGAATATATTTATTGGAAGAGACAGTCATGAATCCTAAAACTAGAATGATCCTATCAAACATAAAATGGAGGTGGGATATCTGTGATTAAAAAAAAACATGGCAAGAAAATATAATGTGTTTGTCACATAGTCTGCACTATCATCATTAAATGTATACGTAGCATGTCATATTAATTTTTCAGTCTAAATTTTAAATGAAAAATTTTTATAATCTAAATGACTCATTTAAAAGAAAATTATTTTATTTAATCATATAGAAAAAAAAAAAAAAACCAATGTTCTTATAACTGGATTGGTCAGAGAACCGATGAAAGTAGAGGGTCAAAAGTTCAATCAAGATTGAATTGATTAAACTGAAAATAATTAAATTTAATATTATATAATAGAAAAATATACATTAATTTATTTTTTTTATTATACAATAAAAAAAATAATTCAATTAAATTTAAAATAATAATAATAATATAATAATAATAATTAATTATTATAAAAATGAAAATTATCATAATTAATTTTACATAAAATTATAAAAAATATTTTTTATATCATATATTATTTTATAAAAATAATTTAACTCATACATCATACTAGTTTTTCTCTAATTTTTTAATATTTAGATTGTTTTGTTATTAAAATTTTTTTAATAAGAGTTAAATTATAATTAAATTAAATATATAATAAATATAAGATATATTATAATTATATTATATATTAAAAACATGATAAATAAAATATATTTATATAAAATAAATAAATTTTTACACAATACTTAACAAATATATTAAATAATAATTAAAATAAAGTTTCAAATCACAAAAATATATATATATTTATATTTTAAGGGTATATTAAATTTAATAGATTTAATTATCTTAAAAAGCTAATAGTATAATTTATTAACTAATTAAATTATATGATAATTATAAATATTAAATTTAAAAAAAATATTAATAAAACTTGTCATTAGTATAGTGGATAAAATCTTAGAAGATTTTCAAAAAGTTTTATATTCGAATCTCTTTGAGCATAATGATTTATTAAAAAAATTTCAAGAACAAAACGGTACAGTTTTGGTCCAAAAAGACGTCGTTTTGTTCAAAAATTAAATAAAAAAAAAATTCATCCGTCCGAATCGAAAAAATCGATTCGGTTCGACTAGTTAACCGGCCTATTCTATCAGTTTTTTATCTGATTTTTTTGGAACGGATAAAGGGGCTGACCGCCCTGCCTCTGGTTTGATTCTCAGTTTTTTGGTTCAACCAATCGGTTTGGTTCGGTTTTGACAGCAAAAACCACTAAACTTTAGTGATTTTGCTTTTGCGATTAACCCACAAAAGTTTTTGCTCAACTCTTAAGCAGTTACTTTTCATGTTCAACTTTAAGAAAATGAAAATGGCATATGGCTGTAGATATGTTCGGTGTATTTCTTCTTTTGATATCTTGGAGAAGGGTTTCCTCTACAACTTCTAATTTTGATTGCATTGAATTGTGTCTGAGACTCTGGGTTAATCAATATGCTACATTAATAACCAGACATATGCCGTTACATATCAAATGGGTCATTACTAATTCACAGTTTTAAAAAATTATCAGTGTAATTTCAGCAAATCTTGGTTCAGCTTGAAACCCAAGTTATTCACTATATGTACCCTTTAACTCTATGTCTCTCTAAAATGAATAAAGCCTCGATTTTGGGGCAATACTTGGACAAATGACTCACTATGGAATGAGGAGAGGATATGAAAATCATGTTGTGTGCAGAACTTGAAGAAATTGATGGGGAAAGTGTTGTTTATAGTAGGCTACACATTTATGCTTGCAATAGAAAAACTTGGTCATTGAAACTTCAGTGGAAATTGGAGCTCAATAGCTCAGACTGGTATTCAGTAGGGGAAAAAATGTGGAAACATCCTCTCTGCAAAAGGCAAGGAGAAGGCTGTATATACTATAGATGGCCCCCTCACAAATAAGGGAGCCTCGTGAAGTGGGGACACCCTAGCATAAACTTGCTTCATCAATTTCTCTTGTATAGTAGCTGAGCAAATGCTCTCCAAAAAATGAGCCATGTTCTAATGAAGTTGGAAGTACTAGAAGATTCTTGTTTTAGAGTAATAAAGCACTGCAAATTATTGAGTTTAAATCCCCTTCTCTTTCTCTGACTGTGGTGAAAGTTTTATTGGAAAAGATGGTATTCTAAAGCTTAATATGTAAGAGATTTGAGAAGTTCAAAAGAAAATAATTAACTGCATAAAGCTTTCCAGTTACATTGGATGCAATAATAATTTGCATCCCTTTCCACTAGGGAAGCAATGAGCTTTAATTTATCTTTCAACCCACCATCTGGAACATTCACATTTATATGTTGTGAACTGGCGTGTCTATGACCGGGGCAGTTTTTAGGATTGCTCTTCCGGATATCTCATTGTGTCACCAATTGTATCTTCATATCAATATGAGGAACAAGCTACAATATATTTCATCGTTTTACCAAAAGTACCGACATGGTCTATGTTTTGTCTGCATAATTGACACAGATGCCACTGTTTCCTGTTCAAAAGTTTGTAATTAGTTGCCACTGTGTTCTTTTAGTGTATGCCTTGAGGTGCATGTACTCACAGAAGCTGTTTGGCAAATTTGGAAAATGCATGAAACAGACAAATTTCTAAAACAAGTAGGCTAATCTAAAACAGTTTGCGGGAACTGGGAAGGATTCGTTTGAGCTATAGATGTGCATATAATGCATAGGCTTGTTGCTTGTTTGGTTTCTGGAAAAATCACCAGCATATTCAGGATTCAATGATAAAACACAAAATGTAAACTAATAGAACAAAGAAAAAGAGATGAAAATGAGATTGGATAAGGTATAACATAGGAAACAGATATTTTGTAATAATGACAATAACTGAGGACTTAAATAAGTCTAATACAAGTTAGTCCCAAGAGAAAATATGCAAATTCAAATATCTAATGAGCAGCATCTTCCTCCTCACAGAATTTTGTGTATTCCTTTGGACCAAATAAAGATTCTAATTCTGATGGATTGCTTGGCTTTACTTTGATCATCCATCCTTCTTCATATGGACTTGAATTAATCTTCCATTGTTGAAAAAAAAAAAGGTAAAGAAAAGAAAAGGAAAAGAGGGTATCAAATTCAGAGATACATATATATATAAATCAAGTAAATTAAAAGAATAAGATGTAATTTGGATTGGGGAAACTCACTGAACCAGGTGCTTCACTTAGCTTAGAATTAACCTCAACAACCTCACCGGAGATGGGAGAATTGATATCACTTGTTGCTTTCACACTTTCCACTGCTCCAAAGCTCTTCCCTTGACTCACTGAAGTTCCAATATCTGGCAAATCCACAAACACTAATTCTCCCAGATGGTCCTGTAAATTATATATGCAATATAAGATAAGTTAATTTCTGTATAGAAACTAATCAAAGAGGGAATATTGTGAGATCATTTGTTAAAAAGAGATTGTTGCTGGCATTCCTTGTTTTTTAATTACTGTTGGAATACTAATAATGAATCACTTAATTACTGCTAAAATGACAGTATAAAATACAAATGAATGGGAGTGATAGAGAATTCCATCTTATCTTTGTGTGGTCATGATATAACCAAACCTTATCCATTCCAACAAATTTCAAATGAATGGTAATACAAGAACATTGAAATTCTCAAAGACTATCAGCCAAAGAGCAACTTTACTGTTTGAATTTCTGAGGTACTGCACTATATTGTAGATAGTCGACTACTTATTAAAGAGCACTCTACTTAAATACACACAAAACGTTACTAATTTGCATTAATTCTTACAGTGACTCTAATTTGGGAAGGAGATATGAGAAAGAAATAAATAAATATTAACCTGTGCATGATCAGTGATACCAATTGTAGCCACTGGACCTTCAGGCTTCACCCATTCATGCGATTTTGCATACTTGAGCCCATCAAGAACTACACATCCAAAAAAAGTTCTATATTTAAAAAAATGTTTCAAAAAGAAATTCACAAAGAAAGAAGAATGCAACTTGCTGCCCCCTAGTCTTAGAGATTTCAGTACTGCTGAACCAAAAACTCATTGGTAACATAAAGAGACCAAGCATTCTTAATCTTGAAGGATGCATCTTTCTAGTAATTTATAAGAAAAGAAAGAAAATACTACCAGTAGAGAAGCATCTTGAGAGAGAATAAGAAGGAGAGAGGTGAGCTTTGGAGGCAACAGAGATTTTGAGTGCATTGGCTGTGGAAGAAGCCCACATTCTCAGTGCCATATTATCTTCTTCTTAATTCTTTTGTTATTGTTTCAGAGATTATATTTCTTGGGTCAGCTCCACAGGTATGGGTAGTAGTTTGAAAGGTTTTATCTTGGACGAATGGTGGGCAACAAAAGCCTCATCCTAAGTTAACAGCTTATTCCCCCCACATCCCCAATATGGTGCTCCTATTTTTCTTTTGCATCATTATCGTCATTATTATTATTCAGTTTGAGATAATTATAATGTGTCGATCTATCTTTTAATTATCCTCTCTTTTTGGATTTTAAATTGTTAAAATATATATAATCAATTAATGTTGAGTAGGATAGCAAAATGCCTCAATCCAGTAGAAATTTGTCATGTTTTATTCCGATCATAGTGAAAAATCTTCATTTTAATTGAGAAATAGGGCGAAAATGGGAAAAATTTAAAATTTTTTAGTGGATATGAAGTGGGAATGAAAATTATATACACGTTTCATAACCTACTCTGCCGTATATATATATTTTATAGTATGATTAAATTTATAAAAAATATAATAATTAATTATTAATTTTTAACTTTAAAAAATATATTTATTAAGTATTTTATTAACTAATTAAATTATGAAAGAATTATTTATAGAATAAATTTAATAATAATTATAATAATAATAAGTTATAAAAAAATTATATAAAATTTAAATTTTTATTATTATTCTCTGAAATATAGGTATTAGATCGTTATTGACTAATTATCAATCTTATAACATTATTATTTTTTTAAATAATTTTAGCAAAATTTGTTACAATTTTATAATTAATATTTATTTTTTATTTAAATTTTAACATGTCGATTAATAAATATTTTTATATAATATAATTTTATAATAAAAAATTCTAATAAATTTATATGAAGATCAAATTTTTTAATTATAGTAAAAAATTTTAATAAATTTATTAGAAAAATATATATTTTTTAATTGAATATTTATTTTTTTCTTATTAAGAACTTTTTAATTAATTTATTTTTTTAATGTTAAATATAATTTAAAAGAAAAATAAATAAATAAAATATATAAAATGTAATATTAATTTTTACATGAAAAATTATATTTTATAGAGCCCCACTTCAATATCTATAAAGATAGAGATAAGATATTAAAATTTTAATCCGTTGAAGAATAGAGTAGGGATGAAATGAAATTTTAATATATGGACACAAATATGAGAATAATGAAATCCGCCCTGTTGCTATCCTAGTTTTGAGTCAGTGGCAATTAATTAAAAATTAAATTTAAGGAATGGTTTGGTTATTTTGAAATTAAAATTAAATTAAATAAATATTTAAGATTTTAGAATTATATTTCAAATTTATTGATTATATAATTAAATAAAAGATATTATTATAGTAGAAAATGTTAATGTCACATCATAATCTATCGTTAATATTAAAATTATCAAAATTATCCTTTGGTTGAATTGAATCAAACAATTATTTTAATTTCCATTTTTGTTTTATTTCCATTCCATATGTACTTTTATTTATTTCTCTCCCATTAATACTTTTTAACTACCATAGTCTTGTTATGATGGTGTCCCTTCAAATCAAACTTTACTGTATCAAATATAAATATATTATAGAAATATAAGAATAGCCCCAAGTGAAGGATCATGTCAACATAATAACAATTAAATCTATCTTTTTTGGGGATTGGAATGGGTATTCTTCTGTTCTGCCTCCTCAATTAAGCAATAAGAACAATGTAATGCTTCTAAAAAAAAATCCAAACCTTATCAAAACTTCTAAACACAATCAAAAGCTCCACGGTAAACCAATAGTACCTACATGTATCTCAATAATTTTTTTCCTTTCTCAATGCTTCTTTATTTATATTTCTAGTAGATTCATAGAAGAAAAAAAAATGTAACACCTGTCAATTTTAATATTAATGGAAAACTATGCTATGGCATTAACACCACCCATTATTTATTAAATTAATAATTATACTTAAAAATATATATTTATAATAATAAAAATTAGAATCATTCGAAGGTAAAAAATAAAAAAATTATATAAATTATTTGTAAAACAAAGCAAAAAATAAAATAAGTGCTATATGACAACATTTGCTATTACATCTTAAAGCTTAATATAGCACTTACTGTCACATGACCATTGTTGTCAAATAAAATAAAAGCGAAGGATCTGTCAAATGTTGTCACTTAAATCTTTTTAAATATTTTTGCTTAAGATATTTTTTTATTTTAAAATGTAAATGTAAATACAATGATAATTTTAACTGAAAAAGTTATAGAAAATCTAAGTGTAAGTACCGGTATCAAGGAGCTGTAAGTTTGAATTGCTAATTTCAGGTATTAGGTTCACAAGCAGAATTCAATTTCACATTAATTAAAAATGAAAGCAAAAAGTGGTTTACAAAATTTAATTAGTAACTATTTATATAATTTGGATTAATTATTTTAAATTGAGATTGAATTATAAAATAATAAATTATTTGAAATTAATTTCGGACCGGACCGATACAAATAATATCAGAGTCGTATTGAAATTAAATTTTAAAGAGTTGATAGGTTCAAGGGAAAAAGACTATTCATAAAATAGAGCATAAGATGAAACCATTCAAAACACTTGCGAATAATTCTATTCAAGGTTGATCATTAACTAAATTAGAGACTCGAGTCTAATTGTAAAATATAGGTCAGCTGAATTGCGATCAGAATGTTGCAAACTAAAATAGGAGAGAATGTAAGAACCTGTACAAAGAGAGTTGTGAGTTTCAGGTGTTAGCTACAAGTATTAGGTTAAATTAGCACGTCACAAGCAGGAAATAATTTCATTGTTTATGATATCCAACTAGTTACTATTTATATAACTCAGTTTAACCATTCTCATAAATTTAAATCGTAGTCGCAGTCGCGGTCACATATAATAGTAACGAGATTGTCATGGTTATAATATAACGGTAACAGTCAATTACTCGTAATTTTTTATAATAAATTATAAATAAAAAATATTAATACAAATCACTAAATTTAAGAATTTTAACTAATTAATAAACATGATACTCTATAAATAAAGATTTAACATATATAAAATTTTGAATAAAATTAATAATTTAGTATAACAAATAATATATAATTTTTTTTTATCTTTGTCTCTTGTATGTTCAATTATTTTCCTTCTATAAGTTATAAATATTTCAACTTTGTCATTTTGAATTTTATATGTCAATCTTACCATATTAAAAAAATTACAATTTCACTATTTATTTTCAAATTGACTATTTATTAATTTTACTTGGTAATATAAAATATAATATTGTTTAAATTGAAATTTTTTAATTAAAAATATATAATAATTTATTTTTTATATCATACTCTATGTCAAGTAAATTAAAATCTAGTTGTTGTTTAATAAAATTAAAATTAATAATATAACACTCTAATTTTTGACGAAACTTAATAATAGCAATTTAATATATACTTTTCAATAAAAATAACAATGATAGGAATGGCAATATATATGAGTAAATAGAAAAGGGCAATATATACGTATAAAAAAATGAGATGTGGCTCGAACATAGCAATTTTGTCAAGTGTTATATCATCCAACCAATTTCATTCACTTGTTGCAATGTTACCTTAAATTGTTTATTAAGTATCAGTTAATAATAATAAAAGAGAGAGGCAGAGAAGTGTCGATAAAATGATAAATAATAAACAAAAGGATAACAAAGAGAGAAGAGAAACAGAGGAGAGAATAGGAGAAACATTTACCGCCGCCAACGATTAAAAACAAACCCACCCACCTACAAAAAAAACTCTTTCTCATAGCTTACTTGGGCTTTAGGTTATTGAAAACATAGAGAAACTGAATAAAATTGAATGACGTAGAAGAGAACAAGGTGATCCAACAAGTTGTCTCCATTAACTCCGGCGATCTCTATTAATTTCAGCAAGCTAGCTATTGTATAGACTATCACCATTATTTTTCTTCCTAACAGTTACGCCTAACTTTGGTGGTGCTCTCCGTGATGACCATATAGTTTTGCCTGTCTATTAGCTCCTATTTCTACTGCAAAAAAATATAGAGAGCTGTTAGGTAAGCCGTGACACTTTCAAATAACTGTCTTATCGGTCGTTACCGTTATATAACAGCCATTAAGGTCTTTTTTCCTTCAATTATTTTTTGTCTGTTAAATAACGGAGATAACCATAACGGACATGCAAAATCCAGTTACATATCAGCCATTACATTATGTAACGGCCGATATTTAATTCCATAACATGTTACTTGGGCCGAGTCATTACACTAAATGTATGAAAGGGCTTAATCTAAGCTCAAATTATGAGAAATAAACTTCTTGAATTTTATGGATTTATTTTGATTTATACCTTCTATTTTTGTAAAACTTGTCTATATACAAAATCAAAATCTTAAGAGCTTTTATAAAAACACTTTCTTTTGCACTTACTTTAGCCTAATAAAGGCCATTAAGTGGTATCCATGCACCACTTTGATGTTTGAGGACTAAGAGAAAACAAGAAAGGAAGCCTCCCCAAAAGATCAAAAATTTCTTTTCATATCTTTTTGAAGTCATACTACTACCTCATTTCCAATTTTCAATGGAGAAATTACCCTATTTGGGCTGTCAAAATGAGAGCCTATCGAATAGCATTTGGCCTGTGGGAAGTACTTGAATCATAGAGACAAGATCCTCCTCCCCTGCCAGAAAATCCTATTCTCATTCAGATCAAGTGTCATGCTAATGAGTCAATAAAAAAATATAAAGCTTTAAGTGTTTTGAGACCTTTAAAGCTTATGTTAAGAATCATAGTGGTAATTTAATCAAAGTGCTTAAATCACACAATGACACTGAATATACATCCTAGCAATTTAAATCTTTCTTGTAGAAAGTCGGAATCCTCCATCAATTGACTAACACTCCACATCAAAATGAAGTAAGTGAGAGGGAGAACAGGTTAATTATGAAGGCTAAATGCATATTTTTTTCCCCTAAACTTGATACGATTGGTCATTTTACCCCTTTAATTTTAAAATTAACTATTTTAATACTCAAAATTGGCAAATTGGAAACATGACATACCTAATTATTTGAGAATATAGTATGTATATCTCACGCTTGGTGATATAGATCAAAGTCAAATTTTCAACATTTTTTCAGCTGATGTGGAATTTTTTGTCAAATGTTTTAGCTGATGTGTAATGCAATAGAGAAAAGAAATCAAAGATTTTCTTTGTCAAATTTCCACAATTTGAAAATAGAGACAGCTTTGCATAGAACAGTGTATTCGATATAATAATTATTTAAAAAAAAAAAGACAGAAGAAAATCTCTAATTTCATAGAAAAAACGAAGAGCAAACATTATTATACTCAATCGTCGGCATATTTTTGTGCTCCATTAATTTGATGTTGTAATACTCTAGGAAACCCCATCTTGAATGCATGATTTAATTCTCAGTTTATGATTTAAAAGCATTGAAATGATTGGAAAGAATTTTAGAGACACAGTTAGAAAGCAAATGAAATACTTTTCCGGAAATTACTGTCGACAATGTGCACATTGTTTATTGAGACCTTAACTGGGAAGGGTTATTGGTCCTAGCCGTAAGATCTGATCAGTCTTATGTTTATTGAGATGAGATTGATTGTATGTTTATATATAGTCTACATGTGTTCTGGCCCTATATTTGTCTTACCATATTATATCGTTCTTTTGATATGATTATTGACCTACCTGTCATTATCTGATATTGATTATGTAATCTGATTATATCGACAGAATATCATCATTACTACCATTGTTATCATTTATTATTGATCCAAACTTCTTTTATTGGCAATGCATAGCATATTAGATTCACTGAGTATCTTATATACTCACTCTTTTCATTGTCTACCATTTCAGGTGCAGAGCATATAGCAGAATCCCAATTTTAGACACTTTGTGGATTTCTGCAGACTTTTGATAACAATGTAAATATATTAAAGTATTTTGATGTTTATAATCTAGTTGCTCCGTGAGGTATGTATGAGTTAGTTAGGCTATGAACTTGTGTATATGACTTATTATGATGTATGAATATTGATATGATGGATGTTACAGCTAACAGCATAAAATTTCAGACAGTTTATAGAATTGTAAAATGAATAGTAACTAAGTAAATTGATTAATTAATTGATGGTTATAGATGTTTGCATGTGATACTGGATTCTACGGGTGTCGGTCGCCATTGGCATCTCCTGCATCCTAGGACCGTCACGATCTAAAAACGGGTCATGACAGATGTGCATTCTTCACTGGCATATTTTTTATGTTCAGGTCCATTATTAACCTCATCAAATTTACGCATCCAACTAGATCTCATCAGAAAGCTTCAGAAGATAGAGGATAAGAGGTCTCGAAAATGGCTAGAGAGTGAGTCATACTCTCTTCAAGTTCAGGAAGTCAATATTTATTGGGACTACATGTTTGGATCCCTTTCAAGTTAGGGAATGTTTCTGCAATCACCCTTGAAAGGATGCTTACCATGGGGAAAAAAACAAAGAACGAAACCTAATCAAACAAAAAAAAAAAAAAGAAGAATAAAACTAAGATTCATTCAACCAAAAAAATAAAAATCATATCTAGGTTTATTGCTTCTTACCATTAATGGACATGGGTTTCATCCATTATCATCATCACTGGGATTTATTGCTTCCTGGTTGCCATTGTCAAAACCACCATAGCCTCCACCGATCGGCCACCAAGAATCACACAGCGAACCACCATCTTCTTCGATTATCATTCTCGATGCTGCTCCTTCAAGCCACGATTGTCCAAGTTAGGTTTTTAATTTTTCATTTTTGATTTTGCTTCTTTTCTTTTCAATCTTGTTTTTGTTCATGTTCTTCAGGCTCTATTTCTTGAATTTTTTGTTGAGTGTCTCCCATTGATGTGAAATCAATGAATTTTTGGTTGAAATTTCCATATTTTTAGTTTTTTACGGCGTTCAAGTGCGGTTCTTGTATGTGAGTCCACGCGCTGTGATGACTAAATTATTAAGGGTAAAAAGTGTCAATTTTCCATTATTTGAGTATTAAACAGGTTACTTTAATAGTTCAGGAGGCAAAATGATTAAACGTGATAAGTTTAGGGGGAAAATATACTTTTGGCCAATTATGAATATGGCCAGAGTGTTTTTTGTTTAAGAAGAATGTGCCAAGAAATTTTTGAACAGAAGCAGTCAATACCTCTGTGTATTTACTAAATAGACTTCCCACCAAGGCAATTGAAGGGAAAACCCCATTTGAAGCATGGTTTGGTTTCAAGCCCACTGTCTCTCATCTCAAGATGTTTGGAAGTTTCTGTATGTGCATGTTTCAGAAGCTAAAAAGGATAAGTTGGATTATAGAGCAAAGATATGAGTGTTTATGGGTTATAGTAGTAACTGAAAGACTTATTAAGTCTTTAATTTGAAGTCACAGAAAATTGTTGTTGCTAGAAATGTTAAGTTTGATGAGTATACAACCTGGGAATGGGAAAAGCCATTATTTTTTACTCTAATTATAATCGAACAGAGAAATCCATACCCTAAGAGTAAGACATCACTAGTAATGATGATTCAAATGAGGATTTTATTGTTAGAGGAATAATAACCCTAGAGGACAATAATAATAGATGCAATATTGCTATATTAGAGCCCGAAGATTCAATGAAGCTTTCAAACTAAAAGAGTGGAAATCAACCATGGAGAAGTTGATCATGATATAGAAAAATGAAACATGGCAATCAATTCCCAGACCTAAGAATAAGAAAGTTATTAGGGTTAAATGTTCTTCCAAAAAAAAAAAATTAAATATTGATGGCTCAATCAATAAATATAAGGCAAAACTTGTTGTGAAAGGGTATTCTCAAGAGCTTGGAATTAATTTCTCAGATACATTTGCACTAGTTACTATATTTGATACTACTATATTATTTTTGTCACTTGTAACTCACCAAGAATGGGTGTAAAATAAGCCTTCCTAAATGGGTTCTTGAAGAAGGAGATCTATGTTGAACAACCAAAAGATATTATTGTTAGTGGCAATGAAGATAAGTTATATATATTGAAAAAGGCTTTGTATGGATTGAAGCAGACCCCAAGAGCCTGGTATAGCAGAATTGTAGAACATTTAGTAAGCTTGGGGTTTGTTAGAAGTAACAATGAAGCTACACATTATGTCAAGCACAATAATTATAATTTGATTATTATTTCTCTATATATTAATGACATTCTCTTATTCATTAATGATAACAAGGAGACATCTCTCATCAAAGAGGAACAAGAGTATCCAAAGGATAACATTCATACATCAAAATATTCTAGTATTTCCAAAAGACTAGCTATGGAGCTCTAGAATGTACTCCAATATATATTATATTACAATACCATTAATAATTATACAAGATAGCTCAAAAGATAATTATGATGAAGCTTCTTGGAAAGAATAAGTCAAGAAGCTTGATATTCTCTGCTAGCTCTCTCACGAGCTAAACTACCACCTGAAATCCACAGAAGAAGAGTGAGCCTTCAACTCAGTAAGATATGAACATTTTACGATGAGAATGAAATATTAAATCATGGTCATAGAGCAAATAATTACATACATATAGGCATGAAGGAAGTCATAGGCTTTTACTTGAAAGAAATGTAGGTTTTCATAATAGTTGGGTTATATCAAATCATGTCAAATTCAAATCATGGTTCATCTGTAGAACATTGAATGCCCACAAAGAATGGCATTATCAAATATCATCTAGAAGAACTGATCACATATCATAACATACGTATCTGTAGCCTTGCTACCTTAACGTGCACACGTGCTTGGCCAGGCATGCGCCTAGAGCTCATGGCCCCCTCTAGGTGGAACACCGATAAAGACCCTATCGGCTGGGCTCCCAAAGTGCACAATGGACCAATGAATTTACTCTCATTGGGAAGAGCGTTCTATCCATAG
>CANXYC010840797.1:0-10269 GCA_948193065.1 Aleurites moluccanus
ACTTTTATTCTTTCCTCAACTCAAATATACTGAAAAATTAATTAAACCTCGAAAAATTGCAAAATTACATTTTGGTCCTCCAATTACCAAAATTTTCCAACTTACCCGATTGGATCCTAACTGACTTCAAATCAACTCTAGGCCTAAAAATTAGGTCATATAACTTGCATATACATATATTCCATGCATTCACACATAATATAACACATCAATAAGAAAGGAAAAATTATTTCCCTAAAGGTCCCTATTAGGGTTTAGGCTAAGGTGTTACAATAAGGTTTAGGGTTGGCTAGGTTTGGCTGAAACTTATATGGAAGAACAATGGAGTTTGCTCCATATTTTAGCTTAAGGATGATGAAGACAAGTGATGTGGTCGAAAAAATCATTCAAATATCAAAAATGTAATCCATTGCTTTAGGTTATTGGTACATTTGATGTAATCTAACCATCCAACCATCCATTTTTCTTACTTTTATGCTATTTGTTCATCCAAAGTCAACAAAGGTGGCTGCCATATACATTTTCCACACCAAATCCAAAACCAATGGCAAAAATCCTATACTTTGAGCTTATGATAGCAAATTTGCATCCTATTGATCCAACCGTCCATTTCTTCATCATTTGATCCAATGGCTATATTTAATCAAGCCTAAACTAATACCATAAGGTTGCACACATTCTATAATTCTATATCATGAAGGAAAAGACCAAAATGCCCTTAGTGCAATCGAAGCACCTCAAGCACCTCAATTGAGCAGCTTGCCGGGAACTGTTTTCAACCGGGTTTATTTCTCCGTCTATTATTCAAATAAACTAAATAATATCTTTTTTCATTCCCTTAAATTCTTTTCTACTTTCAAATATAGTGTTAAATCCATAAAAACTCAAAGGGGCTATAAAATGACCATTTTGCCCCCAGTTCAATAAAAACTCAAAATCACCCGATTTTGTCCTAACAGCCTTTAAACCACTTCTATGCCTAAAATCTATTCATATAATGTGCATAACCATCTATTTCATACATAAACACATGCCATTATCAAATGCAAAAGAAAGAAAAAATTTCCCCCTTAATTGCCCCTTTAATGGTTTAGGTTAGATTTAGGCTGAGGTGTTACACTTCCTCTTCGGATCAGCATAACTCTTTTGCCTACTGAAGGTAGTCTTCGTCTGATCTCTGATCATAGGCACTTTTTCCATGGTTTCCCTAATTAACTCTAGCCCCTCAAGCTGCTTCCCCCCTGGCTCCACCCAACACACTAGAGATCTGCACTTCCTACCATCTAGTGCTTCAGATGGAGCCATACCAATAAAAGAGTGGTAACTATTGTTATAAGAAAACTCTATCAGTGGCAGATAGTAATCCCAATTACCTTTGAAATCCAGAACACACAACAAAAGCATATCCTTCAAAGTCTGGATTGTCCTCTCCGACTGCCCATTAGTCTGCGGATGGAAAGTAGTACTGAACTGTAACTGGGTACCCATGACCTCCTGAAACTTTTGCCAAAACTGAGAGGTGAACTGTGTACCTCTCTCTAAAATGATCATCAAAGGAACTCTATGAAGTCGCACAATCTTATCCACATACAAATGTGCATACTAAGTTGTCGTATAACTGGCCTTAACATCAAAAAAATGAGCATATTTTGTCAACCGGTCCATAATCACCCATATGGAGTCATAACCCCTTGTAGTCCTCGGTAGACTTACTACAAAATCCATAGTAACTTGCTTCCATTTCCACTTTGGCAACTTTATCTCCTGAAGCAACCATGATGGCTTCTGATGCTCAAACTTAACCTGTTGACAGACTAAGCATTTGGAAACAAACTGCGCCACATCTCTCTTCACACCAGGCCACCAATATACATCTCTC
Source organism: Aleurites moluccanus (assembly GCA_948193065.1). Classification (NCBI taxonomy): domain Eukaryota; kingdom Viridiplantae; phylum Streptophyta; class Magnoliopsida; order Malpighiales; family Euphorbiaceae; genus Aleurites; species Aleurites moluccanus. Next base: position 1,880 of record CANXYC010840797.1, read on the forward strand.
AGATCATAGTACATCTTGGTAATCCATGGATGTACACTATATGCTAACTAATGAGCCTCTTTCATAATCCGATCCCGTAGCCTATCAAAATCAGGTACACACATGCGCTTCCCACACTTCAGTACGCCATCCTCCATTGTAAACTCTGTCATTTTCCCATTTTGTACTTCTTCCTTGAGCTTCAGTAGATAAGAATCCCTATCGTGAGCCACTTTAATATCATCAAGTAATAGTGACTTCACTCGAAATTGGGCTATCAGTGCCTGGTTCCGATCTTGGGATTCCAATTCTATCTCAACTCCCATATCTGCCAAATCCCTCATCTCTAGGATCAAGGGGCTCCTACCAACCATGATATGAGCTAAACTACCCATGGACTTCCTGCTCAGTGCATCAGCTGCTACATTGGCCTTACCCGGGTGATAAAGGATCTCACAGTCATAATCCTTAAGTAGCTCTACCCATCTGCGTTGTCGAAAATTCAGATCCTTCTACTGAAATATATACTGTAAACTCTTATGATCAATATATATCTCACATTTTGATCCATACAAGTAGTGCCTCCAAATCTTCAATGCAAATACTACCGTTGCCATCTCCAAATCATGAGTCGAAAATAATTTGCTTCATGCTTCTTTAGCTAACAAGAAGCATAAGCAATCACCTTTCCATTCTGCATCAATACACACCCCAAATCCAATCCGATAGGCATCATAATACATAGTAAATTTCTTCCCCTCTGATGGTAATGCTAACACTGGAGCATTGGTGAGGCAATACTTAAAAGTCTAAAAATTGAGATCACACTCATCAGTCCATAAATAACACTCCTGTTTTCGCATCAGTTTAGTCAATGGAGCTGCAATCCTGGAGAAATCCTTCACAAATCTCCTGTAATACCCTGCCATACCCAGAAAACTGCGAACCTCTAAAACATTGGTAGGCTGGGGCCAATTCGCAACCACTTCAATCTTCTGAAGATCCACCTTAATACCGTCCTTGCATATTACATGTCTAAGGAAACACACTTCAATTAGCCAGAACTGGCATTTAGATAACTTAGCATACAACCGATGCTCCCAAAGTGTCTACAATATAATCCTCATATGCTCCATATGCTCCTCCTCACTTCTGGAGTAGATAAGTATGTCATCAATGAATATAATGACAAACTTATCCAAAAATGACCAGAACACCCTGTTCATCAAATCCATAAAAATAGTCAGTGTATTGGTCAACTCGAATGGCAACACCAAGAACTCAAAATGCCCATATCGGGTCCTGAAAGAAGTCTTAGGTACATCAACCTTCTTAATCTTCAATTGGTGATACCCAGACCTCAGATCAATCTTTGAAAAATGTCTAGCACCCTGCAGCTGATCAAATAAGTCATTTATCTGAGGCAATGGATACTTATTCTTCACTGTCACCTTGTTCAGCTGCCTATAGTCTATACACATCCTCAAAGAGCCATCCTTTTTCTTTATAAACAATATCGGTGCACCCAAAGGAGAACTACTCGGTCTGTTAAATCCTCTATCAAATAGCTCCTGTAACTGCACCTTCCATTCCTTCAGTTCAGGTGGAGCCATTCTTTATGGAGGAATGGATATAGGATTAGTGCCTGCATGCACCTCAATCTCAAACTCAATCTCCCTATCTGGGGGCAATCCTGGCAACTCCTTAGGAAACACATCAGGAAACTCTCGAACTATCGGTATTTGATCCAGCTGTACAGAAGACTTCTGCACATCTATCACATGAGCCAAATAGGCTGAATAGCCTTTCCTAATCATCCTCCTAGCTTGGATAACAAAAACCAGATTAATCCTGAACTCCCGTATATCACCCTGAAATTTAAACTCTGGCTGCCCCTCAGGCTGAAACCTGACCTTCTTTCGATAACAATAAATAACCACTTGATGCCTCGTAAGCCAATCCATACACAAAATAACAAATAGCTCTAAGACAGACAACTCAATCAGAACAGCACACAATATGTTATCATCAATCTCAATCACACAATCAGGATAGAAATAATCCACATTAACACTATCACCCATAGGAGTAGAAATCACAAAAGGTACATCTAACAGTTTTCTTTCCTTATTCAATTTAGGTGCAAAGTGTGGTGACATAAAGGAATGAGTAGCACTCGAATCAAATAAAGCATCTGCAATCTCATTCTGAATCAAGATAGTACCTGTAACCACATTGTTTGATCTCTAAGCCTCCTAGGTATTGACTGCAAATACTCTGCCCTAACCCCTACCAGCTGGGGCCTAACTACCACTGGGAGCCTATCCTCCCCTGCCTTTGTCTCTGCCTGAAGCCTCTCTGCCCATGTTCTGAATCATCTGCACCACCGGCTGAGAAACCGTAACAGATGGCTGCTGCTTAGCCCTCAATAGACATCTGTTAGCATAGTGGCCCTGCTAGCCACATCTCAAACAAGCACCAGTCTGTCTCCAACACTCCCCTCCATACCTCCCTCCATAAAACCCATAACTTGGAATATTGGGTGTCTATATAGCTAGTCTCGAAGAACCCTGTGAATAGGCAGGTGCTGATTGAACCACTGGCGGTCCTCTACTCTGCACTCTCGTCCTCTGACTACTAGCTAAAGATCTCTAATCAAACTGTGGCACTGGCTCTGCTTGCCTAGGATGGGAACTGCTCTCCCCCTTCCTAGCCTGAGATCCTGGACCTCCTTTCCACTTCTGCTCCCTCTTTGCCCTCTTTGTCTTATACTTCTCCTCCATCTGTGTGGCCTTATCAATAACTATCATCAAAGAAGTAAACTCTGTAGCCAATAATGCATTATGAAGTGCAGCATGAAGACCCCTCACAAACCTGCTGATCAAATCAGCCTCAGTAGGAATAATGTGAGTAGCATACCTACTCAACCTGATAAACTCCTCTGCGTACTCCTCAACCGATCTATGCCTCTGCTCCAACTGCCCAAACCAAACCACGTTATGAGTTTTCAGCCCCTCAGTAATAAACTCATCAATAAGCCCCTATTGAAACTCAATTCAAGTAGGTGGATGCTTACCATATAACCCGGGCTCCATCCTCCTCGAAAACCAAGTCCATGCATTCCCCTTCAGTAACAGCCCAACAAGCTCTACTGCTCTCAGCTCAGAACAAGGTAGTCTCCTAACTAGATTCCCGACCTCTTCCAAGAAATCCACAGGGTCAATGCCTCTATTGGCTTTGAACTCAAGCAGGTTTAGCTTTAGAAAGCTAAACATAGATACACCACCCTCCTCAATCACTCTATGGCCTCCCTGTATAGCAAGCTCCCCAGGAACCCCTACTAGCTGCACAGGAGCCAGTGTAACTGGAGCTGCCTCTGGTGCCACAGGTGGGGGCACTGCTACTAGAACTGGTGGTGGCGGTACATTTTGATGCTCCTGCCTCAAATTAGCCAACTCCCTGCGTAACTCCATCATCCCCCTTATCATCTCAATCCTCTAGGGAATTTAAAGGCTTAGAACTTAAGCTTTAAGAGGCAAACCTAAGGGGTTCCTTATTTGTTTATATGATATGTACTATGCATGTTTATGTTTAAATTGATTGAATATGAATGTTTTATAGAGTTTTACATATGTAAAAGTGCATCAAAGGCTGTTAGGAAGAACTTTGAATCAAATTGATGTTTTGATGATTCTTTTGGCTTAAATGGTGTTTAAATGATATGTATGATATGAATTTGTGGTTGAATAAAGGAAACAAACTCATTTGGTTAGGAAACAAGAAAGGCCGAATTGAGGTGTTTAGGTTTTAATGTGTGATTTTGATGTTTAAATGGTTTTAAAGGTATGAATGATGTGTATTTAATGTAATTAACATGAATTGATGGCTAAATGTTTGAAATGAATCCATTTGGAGCAAAACACGGTTTGGCCAAAAGTTGAGATGCTTGGAATGATGAATGTGCTTTGATGTTTGATAGGTGTTTACAGTTAAATGTTATACCTTTGATGTTTATGAATGATGTACAATTGAATGGTGTTGAAAAATGAAAGAATGGAATGATTTTCATAAAAGTGATAACATATGGACTTTACTACTTTAAGGTGTTAGGCAAATGCAAATGAAGAAGTAAGATTTAAATATAGTATAATGGCATAAATGATTGAAATGTGTAAGTTAAAATGTGGAAAGATTGAATGGCATAAGTGATTTGAAAGCATATTTGGAATTTGGTGTATGTTTGGTATGAAATATTGAGTTAAGTGCTTGGAAGTTCATAACTTAGCATAATAATGATGAACATGTGTAATGTGAATGATATGTGATGATGGAAATGCATTTTATGCATAAAAGATATGAAAAGTGTTAAAAGAATGATATAGGGCCTTTGATGTGCATAATGTGTAATATGTGTATAATATGTACTTATGCATGTTGTTATATGTTAATATGCTTGAATATGGTATGAAATGTGTTTTGGTATGGTTTATGTTTAGTATGAGTTTTATAAGACCAATTTGGATATTATAGGGGAAAGTTCCCAGATAAGAGCAGCCGACGGTAAGTCACAGGCTGGCTAGGGTTTCAGGGGGACACTTTTGGAAATTTTGATATAGGTGAGTCTATATATATGATTGATGCATTATTCATTCATAAGTCATGCATTTATGCATATGAAATGATATCCTTGCTTGAAAACCATTAATGATCCACATTTGGGCAGATTTGCCAATATGACCTGAAACAGAGCCACCGAAATCCCTAAAATTGGCATAAACTTTGAATTGCTATAAAAGTTATTCTAAAAGACTTTTTGACATGAAACCAAGCCCAATTGTCTATTATATATATGTATTTGTTATTAGTATATAGAAAATGCCATGTTTATATTGATTACAAGGCAAACCAAAAAATGCCTGAAAAATGAAAAACGGACCCGTAATTTGGAAGCCAGTTGCGGCAGCGCAAACTGGGCCTCGGCGGGCAAAAATATGAAACTAAGCCAAACTCTTTCTTTGACTCTTATAATGTTATATATCATCTTTTAATTCATATTTGAGACTTATTTGATATGTTTATGCCATATGAGACATCTGCATATAATATGTTATAACAGGACTACTTCGATGGTGTAGAAACAAACCATCGACTATGTACACAGATATATACCATGATCTCTGCAAGGGAGGGGATGAAATTCCTTATGCATAATAGGTTCGTGGGGGGAAATGGGTGGATGAAAAGTTATGTGATGAAGAGAAGTAATAGTTCAGTATGATATGATACGATATGACATGTTACAGGCTCCTGTTATATTATATGCATTATGGTTCATGATATGTATTTCATCATGTATTACCAGTATTCTTATTTACAAATCATTAATGGATAAATGTGACTATTCATGAATAATATTGCATACTTATATATATATATATTAACTCACTGAGTATAATGTTATACTCACCCCCTCAATGGTTATATGTTTTCAGGACCTCAGTGAGGCAGTCATCCATTGGCTACATCATCTCCAGCCTTAGATCACAGATGTATGTATTTGAGGTCACTCCTGTGTATAGAAGTTCCTTGGTATATAATGTATAGAGGGCTTGGATGGCTAAAGGCACAGTGTCAATATGACTAAATAATAATTAGATAAGAAATGAATATGTATATGTTGTACATATATATGATATGAGAATTTTATATGATATATATATGATATGAGATATGACTATAATATTGAAGTGCATATTGAGTTGTGATTGATCAATGGAGGTTAAAAGGGGATGTGTGTATTATAGGAAGTGCAATGTGTATATGTTGATGGATAGCTTAAGTCAGAGTTACAAAGGAAACTCTGTCAGTTTTTATGCATGAATATTATGATGTTTTAAAAAAAAATTATCACCTAAAATATATCACAGGTCAAGTAATGAATGTAAAAGTAAAAATATGGGTTCTTCGAGGTACTGGTGGCTTAGGCGTTACCCGTACCCTAAGACCGTCATGGTCTAAAGTTAGGCTATGACAGATTTGGTATCAGAGCTAAAGGTTTAGTAAACCTGTGATGTTATATGTCAGTGATAGAGTATATACCAAGGAACATAGGAGTTCGTGTATCATCTAAGTTAAATGTTATCTTTGTTGTTTGAAACTCTGCGAATCTATAGTATGAAAACTCCTCTATGTTATGTAAATGGTTGATTATTTGAATATATGCAGAGATATGTCAAGTAGTGTGAATAGGGGTGATCTACCTAATATGGAGGGTCAGCATAGGGCTGATAGTGGGAAGCCTAAGGTAGGCACTGATATTTCTGTTCAGGCAGAAGGGAGCAGTATTGGTAAGACTGCATTAAGATAGGAAATGCAGGAATTCAGATAGGAAATGTTAAGAAGGAATCAGGAAATGATGCAAATGCTACATGAACATATAGCAGCACAGGCAGCTGCAGTACAATAGCCTCCACCACCTGTTCAGTCTGTTGTATAGCTTAAGGTACTAGCAGCACCAGAGAGGGTGTCAGTTGAACAGAGAAGGGTAAGAAACAGAAGACTCATACCTAAGGGTGGTGTAACTGTTAGAGAATTCATGAGATTACGACTACCCACTTTTACTGGAAAGTATGGTACTGACCCTTATGACCTTACTGATAGGGTTGACAGAATAATTCATACATTGCCTTGCTCTGATGCTAGGACTATAGAACTAGTGGGATTATTGCTAGAAAAAGATGTCGCTACCTAGTTTAAAGAACATATTGTTGAAAACATCCACAACAATGATCCTATAGATTGGGAAGAGTTCAAACAGAGAATGAGGGATAGGTTTTTGGCAGAAGGCTTACAAGAAAGTAATATTGTGACAGATATAATTATTAGGCCTCCTGTTCCTAGATGTTTTCGAGGCCCTAGTAGACCACTTCAGAAGATGACATCATTAGTGCCCACATGTATTTATTATAAGAAGGGATATTTTGGGATGTGTCTACGGGCGCATGCTTTAGATGTGGACAATTGGGACATATTTGCAGATATTGCCCTAAGCGTAGTGTTGCACAGTTTTCAAAGACAAGATCATTTCATCCATCAGTGCAAATGGGCAGAAGAGATATAGGTGGAGGTAGATAAGTGAGACAGCCAATAGCTGGTAGGGGCCAGAGATGTATGTTTATAGTGACTCAGCAGCAAACCCAGAGATTTCATGAAACAGTTATAGGTATGATTTTCCTATACTTAATATAGTAGCTTTGTGTTATTTGATTCGGGTATAACACATTCTTCCATATTATTTGTTTTACTATGAAACTAGGATTGAGTAGAAAACCTTTACACATGCTTTTAAAAATAATCATACCAATGAGAGATATAGTTATTGTAGAGCATAAGTATGATATTTGTGATATGAGAATTTGTGATAGATCCTTATCTGCTGAATTGATTAAGTTACCTGTATTAGAGTTTGATATTATTTTGGATATGGATTAGTTGACTTATTATAAAGTTATCATCAATTGTGCATTGAAAAAATAAAGTATATACTAGATAGACCGGAAAAGTTTACATTACAAGGGGAGGCTAACAGTTATATAAATAAGGGTTAATGACTACAATACATACATAGAAATTAATGAGAAAGGGGTGTATTACTTATTTAACAACAATGATTAACACTACAGGGGTATTCAAAGGATTAGAACATATCTCTATGGAGAAAAAATTTACAAAAGTATTTTCAGATGATCTCCTAGAACTACCATCAGAGAGGGAGAGAAAAATAAGAATATGTTAAGACTTATTTCAGTTATACAGGCATAAAGGTTGTTAAGGAAATGGTATACTGCTTAATTGGCATTAGTGATAGATATTACAAAGGTACCTAAGGAGTTAGAACATATTTCAGTGGTACAAGAATTTTTAGATGTTTTCCCTGCAGATCTTCCTGGATTGCCACTAGACAGGGAGATAGAGTTTGAAATTGAGGTGTATCCTGGTACAGATCCGACCTCCATTCCTCATTATAGAATGGCACCACCAGAGTTAAAGGAGTTGAAAGTACAGTTATAGGAACTGCTTGACATAGGGTTTATCAGACCCAGTAGTTCACCTTGGGAAGCTCCAGTGTTGTTTGTTAAAAAGAAAGATGGGACAATGAGAATGTGTATTGACTACAGACAACTGAATAAGGTAATAGTGCAGAACAGATATCCTTTGCCCAGGATAGATGATATATTTGATCAGTTATATGGAGCTTGTTACTTCTCCAAAATTGATTTGAAATCAGGGTACCATCAGTTGAAAATCAAGAAGGAACATGTTTCAAAGATTGCTTTTAGAACCAGATATGGACACTATGAATTTCTAGTGTTACCATTTGGGTTGACTAATGCCCCTACAGCTTTCATGGA
>CANXYC010840874.1:0-10452 GCA_948193065.1 Aleurites moluccanus
GGGTACTGGTATTTCACCATGTATACCCGGTATTTCTCTAGTCAAATCGGTATTTTGCCCAGAAAATTCAAAATTTGAATTTTCCCCCTTCTTTAACACTCTTAACCACCCTCATTACTCCCATTCAACTCCCATTTCTCATAACTTCTGAAAATTCCTTTTCCCAAATTACTCCAATCCTCTCAAATTCTCTCAATCATAGACCACTTTCCAAGTTTTCTTCTACATTTCTCCACCAAAAATGCCTCTAAGGGTCAAGCACACCACTAAAAGGAAGAAGCCAATGCCAAGAACACGGAGACCTCAATCGGAAATTCTAAGAATCACACTTCTATGGGGCTTCGACGACGTCTCCGTCAAAGATAAGTTTGATACTATTTCAAAAAGGCCCTTAGGAGACACTAGGTTTATAGATTCCAACACTTTAGATATTCTAGAAATTAAACCTAGGGTACTTGCTTTGCTAGAGAATATCAAATGGGGAAGGTTTGTAACTTTGAATCTGCCCACATACAATGAGTTAACCTTTGAGTTTCTAAGTTCACTTAGTACTAGGGCATATTTTGAACTATTGCATGAGGAATATTTGGAATTTTATTTGTTTGGAGTCAAACGAAAATTAACTCTTGATCAATTTTGTGAAATTTTCGGATTCACTAATTCAGAAATTAGACGAGAGCCCACGAGATTTAAGTCTAGAGAAGTTTGGGCTAATATAACAAAAGGCATGAATTATGCTACTAACATGGCTTATGTCAAGCACATTACAGATCATGCCATTCGTTATATTCATAGGCTTATGATCCATACTATATTTGGGCAAGGGGACACCAATAGCAAGGTTTCGAGGCAAGAGTTATTTTTCATTTTGTGTATGTTGGAGAAACAAGAAATTAATTCGGGATTTTATCTTTTGTCTCATTTGAAATATTTAAATAATGCCACAACAAGAAAAATAGTGGGTACTGCCTATATAACGACGATTGCTAATTTTTACGGTACTCGACTTTCAGAGTTTGGATTAGTTCCTAAACGGGGAGTGGAAACTATTGATTTGTCAGTTTGCTTGAAGATGGGTTTATGTGCAATCGGGCATGATGGAGCATATCATTTTGTTGTTATAGAAGGGAATTTAATTCCCCGAACCACACCTATGCCACACGGTACACCTATCATCGACCAACCCCAAGAAGAGGAGGAATCGGAGGCTGAGGAAAGACCACAAACAGAGGAAGGGACTTCATCGGCGCGACCACAGACAGGTTATGATCAGTTAGAACATTTCATAGCCAAACGGTTCCAACAAATGGAGGATCGAATAAGAGACCTTCAAATTCACTTTGACTGAAGCCTTGACCGCATCGAGCAACACTTGAATTTGCCACCATAACCCCTATTGTGATTTTAGTTTTCAGTTATTTTTATTTACTTTTGACATTGGGGACAATGTTCATTTTAAATATGGGGGCATTTTATCCTTATTGTATTAATTTCCTTATTATGTTATATTTTGTATTTCCCTTTAATTATTTTGCTTTTATTTATTTTTTATTGTTTTGCTTTTAATTATTTTGATTTAATTGTTTATATTTATCTATTTGTATAAAAATTATTCAAAAAAAAATCATAATAATAAAAAAAAAAAATAATATAATAAAAAAAATTAGGGATGGATAAAAGTTTTTTAGGAGTTTTAGATTATCTAGATAACTTATTTAGGTAGAATTTTAGAATTAGAATTAGATTTAAATTCTAATTTTAATTAGGATTAGCCTTTATCTTTAATTTGAGAAGTTAGAAGTAATCTGTACCTCCTTCAATCTATTTAAAAGGGAATTAAAGTTCAGGAAGTTAAATCATCCCTATTCCTCACTGAATTAAGGTTCAAGAAGTTAAATCATCCCTATTCTTCACTGAATTAAGGTTCAAGAAGTTAAATCAACCCTATTCCTCACTCTTCTTTTCATAAAAATGGTGAGAACTAGATTCACCACTTTTAAGAAAGTAAATATGTCAAGCAAACAAATTGAGTGTGTTACCCCTAAAAAGAAAAGGAAAAGAAAAGGAAAAGAAAAATTGCCTTCTAAAGCCCCTGAACCTTCTATAGCAGATGTTATTACTTTTTGCCGTGAGCAATTTGATTTATTAAAAACTTCTTGGTAATCTGAGTTGGCACTGGTTAAGAATGATACTGTTAAGATCAAAAGGCATATGAGGGATCATTGGAGAGGGGAAGCTAAGGGCATAAAACGAATTATTGAATTTTTGGATATTTTGTCTGACTCTGAGGACAAACCATTTGATGATGGGTTTAACCTCGAAGAGGATCCTAAGCTAGATCCAAAAGTAAATGCTAAGGAGGAGAATCCAGAGGAGGATTCTGAAGAGGATCCAGAGATGGATCATGAGGAGAATTCAGAGAAATAAACCAAATTTTCTTCTTCTTAAATTTATTTAGATATCAGGATTAGATTTTTCTTTTTAAGTTTTTAATTTTTATGTCTTTAATAATTTTCCTTTAAATTTGAATCAATAAAATTTTTAGTTTTCTTTAAATCGTTTGTATGGAATTTATTTTAGAATTATTTTTAATGTTTCTAAATCTCAATTTTTTCTTATAAATTAGATTTAGTGGTATGTAATTCTTTTATGCTTTAAAAAAGTAATTTAAGTTTAGTGCATCCTTAATCTAAAATTTTTAGAATTAGTTATGAGGAGAATCTGTAATGAATCCAGCAATATAAATTAAAATTTTGAGAATTTGGGCTAAGAATGGTAGTAAGGGAATTCTAAAAAAAAATAATAAAAAAAAGAAAGAGCTGTATTGCTTATGAATAAAAAAAATATATCCTGAAAATTCTCGTATCAATGCCAAAGGTATATGCGAAGCGAAACTAAAAAGTAATTCGATGATTGAGTTTGCTCCTGCTTTCATTTAAATGAAAATTTTAGTGGAGTAGAAAGGATTGGGATATAAATATTTTTTTAATAAAAAATATATATAATGAAAAAAAAAAGAACTCCTCTACTACCAGTTTTGGTGAAATTCAAGAAAATAATATATTTTAAAGCTGGAGTTGTGAAAAATATTTTCTTTATAAAAAATTCTACACTTTTTAACTTTTGGATGCATTGTAACTCAAAAAGAAATTAGGCAGCAAATTTGAATTTAGACTACTTTAAGTTTAATTATAATTAAAATTTTTGTTCTTATAAACTTTAAATTCTTTGATGATTCTTGCATTCGATTGGAGATCTTTTTAAATTTACTTGAGGACAAGCAAATGTTTAAGTGTGGGGGAATTTGTTAGGCATTAAAACTGAGTGTTTTTATTAGTATTTTAAGTATCATTTTGTAGTTAATTAATTGAGTTTTTGTATAAGTTAGGTCAATTTTAATATAGTTTTGAATTTCAAATAAGGATTTAGCAATATTTTAGTAGATTTGATAGGATTTAAATTTGATTTTGTATAATATTTTTAATTTAAATTTGATTAGATTTATGATTTTGATTTTGATTTTATTTTTAAATAATGATTTTATTTGATTTAATTTTGTTTTGAAAGTTTGAAAATTGAAATTTTGGATTTTCAGTTGGAAAAATTCGTCAAGGATTGAAATACCGGGCACTCGGTATTTGAAGCAAAGACCCGGTATTTGGAGAAGAGGAAACGGTATTTGAAGTATAAATGGAACCCAAGAGACAGTAACGAATACTGGATACCGGTATTTCACCGTATACAACTGGTATTTCACTGCCTACCCGGTATTTCGCCAAATACGTGAAATACTTGTACCCAATATTTTGAGCCTTGTACTAGGTATTTCATGTACCTACCCGGTATTTTGTTCTGCCCTCAGAAATGAAGTTTATAAAAAGGCAATCAAGGCTTGAGAAAAAGATATATCACTCTTGGGAGCTAAGGAGACTTAAGGGAGGCTAGAGAAAATGATTTTTGGAGTTTCAAGACCTTTAATCAATCAAATAGAGTTTCTACTTTCTCTACTTGTTTATTTCTTTGTTAATTTTAGTATGAACATGTTTAATTTATTGATTAATTTACTTTTTCTTTATTTTACCATGTTGAAATAAATCATTTTTCTAGGATTTAGATGAAGTAAATTGAATAATAAAGGTTGATGACAATGATTTATGATTTCAATTATTCTTAATACATAGTTTGATTTGTTAATTTTGATTTATAAATGTTTTATAATTGGCCACTATAATCACTATCTAAGGTAGTTATTTATAAGCGAGAGCTGCGATAGTTGCTAGTTCATGGAATTAATAAGCTAAGGCATGTATCAGTAAGAGATTAGGGTACACTTTAGTGGATTTTATGAAATTGCTAAGGATCTTATTGAATTAACATTGATTCAATGATCACGAGAGTAGACACTTGTATTAATATTAATATTTGAATTTTTGCTCAAGAGAGACTAATTCATATTTTAGAGTATTCAATCCATTAAACACTATAGTTTTGAAATCATTATTGAGTCAAATCAATCGTATAAATTCAATTAACGAAATCTAAATTATAGATAGTTTTCTTTGATATCTTTTAATTCCAAGTTAATTTTTCTTGTTTATTTAATTTCGTTTTAGAAAAATTTATCCAAATCAAATTAATTTCTATCTAATTAATAAAGATAATATCAATTTCGATAATTGACAATACCTCTCTATGGGACGATACTCTACTCACTCTATTACTTGGTAAAACGATTCGTGCACTTACAAAAAGCCCGAACACTTATCCCATTTTAAGATAAACTAAATTTGCTGAGCTAAAAGAAGATTGAAAGTATAATAAAATTTTTCATATACTTGAATATTTTCATAAATCAAGAATGACATTCCTTTAAATAAGAAAACTAAGCAAGGATAAAATGAAAAATTCATTGTTTGGTGGGTCTCACATCTAAACTATCTAAAAACCTATAGCATTCCATTTTCTTCTTCATTTAGTGTGGTGGCCAAATATCTTTAGGCAATTTCTCTCAAAAAATTTACTTCCAATTTCAATCTAAAGTTCGACCAAACAATCAAATCTTAAGGTAAAATTCTATCTTTTACTTTCTAATTTGTTCTTATGATTTCTAATTTTAAAATTTTGATGGATTAAAATTAAGTATATGTAATTAGAAGAATAGAAAGTTAGAGTTTGAAGTTGTAAAATCTTAAATTAGGGTTTCATACATATAAATTGAGGTTAGAATAGAAAGTTTCACTTCACTTTTCATAGTTTTAAGGGAATAATTTGAGAAAGTTCAAAACATAAAAATTATAACTTTATGTCTTATTTATATGTCTGTGAAACAGTTTTGTAAAATTCAAAGTAAGTATGGAGATATTACGCTATAAGTGAAACTAACTCGAGTGGACTGCTAACATAAAATGCTACTGTATTTTATTAATTTGAGGATCTTAAAATCTGAATTAGGAAAAGTGTTAAATATAAAAAATGTTTATTTATGTCTTATCTAAATTTCTGTGAAATAGTTTTACCATTATATATATATGTTTGGAGTTACAATCATATTAGTGCAGTATGTCTGAATAAGTATTGTAAGATAACATGGCTTATTTTAGATGATCACCATAGATCGTGTAGTACTTAGATTATTTTAAATTTTGGATATGTTTGAACCTGAGATATTTAGTTTAAGTAGGAAAAATAATTAGAGTAATTGAATATTTGTAGCTCAAGATAACAGTAAATAAATCAAGATTGCCAGTAGAGAATACTAAAGGAAAACCTTAGATTTAAACCCTAGAATTTGAGGGAAAACTTAAATTGAGCTAATTATTAGAAATTGTACTAAAATTAAATGCTAATATGATGTTTAATTTATTGTAGTACAAAAAGAAAATAGAAAAAATGATGAAAATTATAAAGATGGGCATATGTGCTTATTGGGAGCATTAAAATTCAAGTTGTGAATTTTGTAGGATTTTGGTTAATCTAGTAATTGAGGTGAGTTAAATATATGTTATTATGTATGTTTATAACTGTATATGAAATTTTGAAAGTCATCCCCTTACTCTTCTATAAGTGACTGAACCACACCTTTGAAACACCCTTTGGATTTTCTTTGATTTCAAGCCTAAATTTTCTTGTTTAATATTGATTTAATATTTAATTGGTTGTTGCTATTATGTTAATTTCAATATGATTTTGATTTGTAAACTTTAACCATTGTTGATCTTGCCCCAAAAACCAATCAAATTGGTCCTAAAGTTATGCACACTAAGTGTTCGATGGAATGCCTCTTTGAAATCTCCATAAGCCTACCAAGCCAATGCCAATGTCTCCAGCGTAACTTACCTTTGTTGACCACTTTTGTACCTAGCCCATATTTGAGTTTCTTACTATTTGTTATATCAATTATTAAACCTATAACTTGTTTATTGAATTTTATTGGCATTGATTGATTGATGAGATATTGATGAATCTATTGCCTTGTTACTTCTTATTTATATTGTTTATTTGTTACTGTAATTATTTTCCATTGCCTATCTTAAATTGATATAACATTTCCATTAGCCTTTTTGGCATTTATATGAGTTCCTTCTCCTTATTTTATATGTTAGTATAGCAGAGCTACTATTCCGATAGGATAATAAGGGGAAAACCATTAATATTATGCACAATGACTATTTTAACCATTACTATGAATGGGTAATGTCATGGGCATAAGGTTTGATCCACCTTATACTTCATTAATGAGATTGATATATGACATGTGTACGAGACCCTTTATATTTGTTATACTGACATATCATGAGTTTCATTGATTCATTTGTCCTACTTGATTTTCTCAATGTAATTTATTGTAACCTTAAATATTCCACCAATAATTATTATTTATTTATCTATAAGTTGGACATTTGGTGTGCATTTATTTTAATTATTCACTTAACTTTTATTGTGTAATCATTGAGCTATTTGTTCCTTTACTGTATTTATATATCATTAACCTATATCCTTTTTCATTTCCCTTGATTTGAGCACTTGATATGTTAACTATGAACCACTCAATTATTATATCTATTTATTGCTACTCACCTAGCCTCTATGTATAATAATATATATTTGACTCTCTGAGTATTTTAATACTCAATCTTTTAGTGGTTAAATATTTTTTAGGTCAGATGTAAAACAGTTTCAAGGTTTTTTTCTTCTGTGAAAACAATTTGTCTTTTGTAATATAATTATCAGTGTTTATATTTCTTTGTAAACTCTAGAAGCTTTATGGTTGTATTATTAAATAAGTTAATTACGTAAATAAGTGATGTATAGATAATACTTAAAATGTTATCTAAAATGTATGAAATATGCTAGTTATGGGCTTGCTTATGGATGATGATAGATAAATAAATAATATTGATTATAAAATTATTATAAAAAATGAATAATATGAATTATAACTGGGGTTGTACGGGTGTTAGTAGCCTTAGACTATTCCTACATTCTAAAATCGTTATGTTCCAAAATTAGGATATGACATTAATGCCATCAAAGATTGTTGATGTAGCACCCATGTGGCACAAGACTATTAATGTGATGTCTGTATGGTATAAGACTATTGATATGGCATTCACGTGAATTTATAATCTTATGCCACATGGATGTCACATCAATAACCTCTACAATGTTAAAACTAATAACGTTAAAAATCTCGAATCTTATTTTATCAAAAATTTTCTACACACCCTAAAATGAAAAAAATTTCAACTATAAGATATTTTTTTATATTTTTTCTTAAATTTTAATTGAGACTTATATAAACACAATCTTAAGCAAACAAAAAATTAATAAGGTAATTCATATATGTGTAGATTTTAGGAAGCTATTTGATATGTGGTGTGAAGACTCAAATATTCAGTCATTTTTAGAATTATAAAATTTTAAGTTTGAATTTGAATTCGAGTCAAATTTATTTTAAAAAATTCTAAACAACCCTTAAATCAGTTTTTATTGTACAAATAGATATAAATATAGATGTAAATTTTTTACTCAACTTTTTCAAGGTAAAGTTTATCAAGGTACGTTAATTAATTAGTTCAAAATTATCCCCAACCATATCCAAAGAAGTCAATGAATTAATTTGTATTTGTGGATAGAAATAGAGTACCAGAATCTCCATACAATCTTCTTCATTAGAAGAGCCACAACTTGATTAATAAATTATATAAGGCTACCAAGAATAATAACCCAATCAATGTTGAATTCAAATCAAAATTATTTTTTTTCTTTTCTTGTGAACTAATAATTATAATTTGAATTGAACTTAATATGTGTTAGACAATAAATTAGGTGTAAATTGAACTTAATTACGTCCAATCTAATTCAATTTCATCCATTTACGATCCTAATATTTGTAGATTTTGAAATGCTGAAGTCTTGGGAAAATCTCAATAACACAATTTAACATTTGTATAATATTTTTAATTTAATACAATAAAATTGAAAAATAGGACACTTTTTTTTGGTATATTGAAAGTTTTAAATGATAAATTACATAATAGCTATAGGGTAATTATTCTTTCCTTTAAACTCCTCTCACCCAATCCATAATTTGAACGAAATTTTAAAAGAAATTTTAAATTTTTACTACCATTGTGTCACTTATAAAAAATAGGAATTTTTCTTTTTTCAATCCAATTATTATTTTAAATTAGTTTATACTTTTATCAAAACTAATTAATCTCCTCTTTGAACAATAATGTATATTTCACGTTTTTTTTCTCCATTCACAGAACTCGAACTCAAAATGTTATTTAACAGAAACGAGTTTCATATTACTCGAACCATTAGACGTTGTATGTATATTATCTTCTTTAATTATAAATATGAATGTAATAGGGAGACAAGTGAGAACCTTGGTCTCCTAATCTATTTAGAGGTATATATAATATTCTATATAATTAATTTATTTTTTAATTAATTCTTCTAAATATGATAATTGATCTCCCAAAATTAAATTTTCATAAATAACTATAAATGTTAAAATTATTTAATTAGTTATCATCTTATAAATATGGAAGTTCAATAAAAATTTATTTAATTAAAAATATATTTTTATAAAAAAATTTAATTAGTTATTATTTTTTTAAGATATTGAAAAAATTTAGAAAATAATAAACCTTTATTTTTTTATCCAATTAATTTTGGCTCCTCTAAATAAAATTTCCTGCTTCCACTATCCTTAGAATATACCATTTTTTTAAAAAAAAGTGAAATTAATAGATATTGTGGCTAACATAAATAAATTTCATTCAAATTATTTATAATTTTTCTCTATCAATTTTGATAGAGAAAAAAATATTTAGTGTATGATTCTAAAATAAATAATTTGGAAATTATTGAAAAAAAAAATGCTCTTATGTGTTATAATTCGTAATATATAAACCTATTGGACACCAACTCCAATTAATATATTTTATTTTTACCATATAACAGTTAAAAAAAAACAAAAAACAAATCTCACTTAATTTATTTGTTAATATGAAAATTTATAAGAATGCTATAACATTCCCATATCATTTTGTGGGCGATTCAATAAATCAATATATTTTAATAACTAAGTTATTTTACAATATGATGAGAGTTATCGTATAACTTTAAGAGATAGATTATAATAGACTTCGAGCACATTGTCTGTTTCGTACACTCTAAGATTGGTAATAAAATTCAACTTTTTGAAATATGGTATATTTTATTTTTTTACATTTTTTTTTATGTTTGAATATATAATATATATTTTTTAAATATATACTTATTAATCTAATCAATAATTTTTATCTTAATAAACTTAAAAATAAATGTCTAAGATGTTAAAATTTTATTTCCCTCAAATTCTGATTTTAAGATGTTTCAAATTTAATTTGATATCAATCTGGACTTTCTATTTTTTATTTCTTTTTATGCGTCATATCATTTATAAAAAATATTAGTTATTAAAATATTTAAAAAAAAAATATGAGATAAAAGATGAAACATAAAATAAAATAGAAGATTTAAATTGATTTTCAGTCGTGTGAGTGAATAAAATTAGAGTTCAGAATTTTATGGTTTTACATGCCGAAATTATACAGAGAAACTTTGATAAAGGCAGCCTCAATTGGGATTATTGATTATGATCAAGGCCTCAGAGGTAAAAAAAAAAAAAAAAAAAATTGTATTGGATGGGAAATTTTAGGCATTAATTTTGTTCTTTTGGATATGTTGCCGACATGTTATTTGTAGCTTGCTGAGTGGGATTTCAAACCCAAGTTAATTTAGTCAAGAGAGATTAGCCAAGTAATTAAGGTGCCTATTGGATAAATCAAAAAGAAAGTGTAGTTGTCATTTAAACTTGGTCTTCAATCCCGTTGGCGCATCCATAGAGATACTAATTTATGTGCAAATTAGATGACTAATCGTACAATTATTATTAAT
>CANXYC010841170.1:0-18321 GCA_948193065.1 Aleurites moluccanus
CTTTCTATTATCATTTCATATCTTTCTCTTGTTCCTTAATGATCAAAAGATGCATCCCACATCACTAAGGAACAAGAGTACCCATCAAGATAACAATCATACATCAAAATATACTAGTATCCTCGAATGACTAACTACGGAACTCTAGAGTATACTCCCATTACATAATGTATCATAATACCATTAATAAATATACAAAATATCTCAAAAGAATTATTACAATGAAGCTTCTTGGGATAAACAAGTCAAGAAGCCTGATCTTCTCTATTAGCTCCCTCACGAGCTATGCTATCACCTGAAATCCACAGAAGAGGAGTGAGCCTTCAACTCAGTAAGATATGAACATTATACAATAAGAACTGAATATCGAATCATGGTCATGAACAAATATTTATACATATAGGCATGAAGAAATAATTAGTTTTACTTGAAGGAAACATGGTTACTCATAATAATGTGGCTATATCAAATCATGTCAAAATTCAAATCATGGTTCATATTTAGAACAAAGAATACCCACAAAGAATGGCATTATCAAATCTCATCTGGTAAAACTGATCTCATATCATAATATACGTATCGGTAGCCTTGCTACCTTAACGTGCACACATGCTTGGCCAGGCATGCGCCTAGAGTTCCTGGCCCCCTCTAAGTGGAACACCGATAAAAAATCCTATCGACTGGGCTCCCAAAGTGCACAATGGACCAATGAATTTACTCTCATTGGGAAAAGCGTTCTATCCATGGGTCATGGGTTTCAATCTCATAGGAAACATATTAGTCGCAAGACCATCATCATATAACATTATTCAAATTCGGGTTTACAAACAAAAATATATGAACTTGATCAAAGAGAGTTGGTCAAGTCATTCACAGTATACAAGTATATAAATATATATACAATAGGATAAACAAATGTAAGAATACTTGGTTGTATTATAGCTTCAGATCACTACAAATAAATTCTATATATCCAGAATTAATTATCCTAACCCATAGACTTAAATAAATCCAAAGAAAATAACTTAGGAAGAAAATTTACCTTATTTCCTTCAATTAAATTTACCTTATTTCCTTCAATTAAAATTCTGAGATTACTGCTCAAATCTTGATGATTTCTACCTTAATATTGACTAATCTAGAAGTCTAATGCATTAATTTGAGTATTAATGCCTTAGAAAATAAAATGAAATTAATTCTAAGGAAAAACTGAATTAACAAAAGAAGAAAGAAGGGAAAAATCGTGAAAAATAGCTATTGGGGTTGCTGGGTTTAAATAAACACTGCCTCAGAAACACGCCAACCAACTTGCCAATCTACCTCAACAAGGCTTCCTTGCCTAAGCCATCTCGCCATTCCCACTTCGCATTCCCAGCTCGCACTTCCAGCTCACCAAACTTGATCCGATAATGCTACTTCGCACATTCCAGCTCGCACTTGCTACTTTGCGCACCCCAGACTCTCCTCGCGAACTCTTCCTCGCATATTCCACCTCAACAATGCTTCTTCGCCTCTTCTCTTCTTCGCTTCTTCGCGAACTGCCACTTCACACTTTCCCTCTTTGCACAATGCCTCTTCGCATAATGCCACCTCGCCTTATCCTCTTCGCCAAAGCTCTTCGCCTTTCCTTTTCGCCAAATCCTCTTTGCCTTTGCTCTTCGGCAAAACTCACCTCACCACTTCGCCATTGCCAGCTCGCAAAATGCCTCCTCTTATTTTGCTGGCTCGCCATATCAAAATTCCTCTAAGTTAAAATCCTGCCCGAACATTCCATACTTAGCCAGCTCGCAAATGAGCTACAAATATCCAAACTTACTAATTATTTTTATTAATTACAATCAACATGCAGGGACACAATATATCAAAATTTCAAATCAAAATAACTAACACACAAACCATGGCGACTCTCCAAAATTCACCCAGACTTGCTGTCTTAGAATCTCTCCGAACAGGTATGATAAAACCCACTCTACATTGAGATACACTTATCCAAAAATTCTAAAATTTTACAGTCATCTTCACAACACATAAAGAAATATTTTTCATGTTTATACCTTTAGCTAATTCTGTCTCAGTTATTTCCAGTAATTCCAAATAGACACTGCATCCCTGCAAAAATTCTCAACCAGACCAGCCTTGCTCAAATAGACACAACTCATCACACATACCAAATTTTGCCAAACTATTTTTTAGAATTATATCTAAGATATAAATTAACAACTTTCATGTTTTATACTTTACTAAATTATGTCTTTAAGACCATTCAATTATCATAACAAAATCCTACAGCATCAAAAATCAGAAATTCCTGAAATTCTCAACATTCTTATTTAAAATTAAATAATTCTCCCAACATACAAAAATAAATAAAATACTACAAAATGGCAGATATTACACTCTTACCCCTTCTTCATTTTTAAAACTAAACTTCCCTCTATTTCAACATTTTCTTGAGTGTCTTATTGTATTGGTGGTTGCTTTTGAGAAGCAATCTACTTAATATTCCAATCTCAAGAGTCTCCTTCATCAAATTCGACACTCTTGCATACAAATACTTGTTGTTTCTTCATATTGTATAGCATGTACCATTTCACATTATTTCCATATCCTAGAAACACAACAACTTTTGACATTTTATCCAACTTGCCTCTTTTAACGTATGGAATGAATGCATAGCACAGGTACCCAAACACCCTTATATGCTCAATTAAAGTTTTGGATCCATTCTAGGCTTCATAGGGTGTCTTGTTCTTCAATATTTTTGATAGTAATATGTTGAGAAGGCACACAACAGTGTTAACTACTTATGCCTAAAAACTCCTTTGTATTTTCTTCTCAAACAATAGGCATATTTCCATCTCCATAATTGTCCTAATCTTTCTCTCATATACTCTATTTTGTTGTGGAGTATATGGTATGGTGAGCTAAAGTTTGATCCCTACGTCTTCATAAAACTTGTTGAACCTTCTAGAGGTGTACTTAGTCCCATTGTTTGTCTTGAGCACCTTGATCTCACAACCTGTTTCCCTTTTAACCAAGGCTTTGAACTTTAGAAACCCATCAAATACCACTGACTTCTGCTTCAAAAAGAACATCCAACACATTTTGCTATGATCATCAATGAATTAGACAAAATACTTGTTCCCACTAAAAAATGTTGTGTTTATGGTCCCACATGCATCTAAGTGTACAAATGCAACTTCTAAGTAGCTCTATGAGTGAGCTATATTAAAAGGTAAATTTTTCTACTTTCCTAATTTACACACTTCACATACACTAGTATTGTCTTGTAAGGTAGGCAGATCAAGAGTTAAGCCTTGAGAATACATGTGGTTCAGTGAGGAGACATTAAAATGGCTAAACCTGTTATGCCATTTTAAGGTTTCGTCAACTGAAGTTGTGAGAGCATGCATTTCAAGCTTTTGAAAATCTAAAAGGAAGCTTTTGTCTTTCATTTTCACATTGAACAACTCACTGCCCTCATGATCAAATACTATGTAGCATTTATCTATAAATTGTATAAGAATAATATCTCTCTAATAATTGTCCAACACTTAACAAGTTATGAAGTTATGATATACTTTAGGTACATAAAGGATATTGGAAATTAAAGTAGTTCTTGAATTTATCTTTACAACCACTAAACTTATTCCTCTTACCTCTAATAGTTCTCAATTTGCAATCCTGACAAGTAAAATGTTAGGGTCGAAGATTTTTGAATAATTTCCTTTTTGAACTCATGTGAGTAGTACATCCATTAATCTAACCACCATTTTTTATGGTGGCTATAAAAGCTTCTCATCCTTTCCCTAGTGAGAGTAGCAAGATGAGTTTGCTAATTTTGAGGCTTTGGCTCATGTTTCTGCTTATTTATGTGCACCTTCTCCATATGACCTTGCTTATCATAGGCCCTGCACTTCACACTTGACTTAGACCAACTATATCTCTCAATGTGATTTGTTTCTTACTGATTTTGGGAGGAAAATTTACCTCTTTTCTTTCTATCTTTGTTGTTTCCCTCTTCCTTTTGCTCTCTTCCGTTATTGTTTCATTCACTCTTTTTGTTGGAAGTGCTTATAGATTGAGAGTTAGCATTAGACTTTGCTTCAAAAGCTATCTCACTTGTCTTTTCCATTATGATGGACCTTCTCTAATCTATTGCTTGTAGAGCATTCACTAACTCTGATAATCTTATTTGGCTTACATTTCTTGAATCTTCAAGAGGTGATATTTTTTACTCAAACTTCTCAGGAAGGCCCACTAAGACCTTCTCCACTACCTTTTCATTAGTGAATTCTTCACCCAACAACTTGATATGGTTACAACCTTTATCACTTTGTCTATGAATTCTTTCATAGATTCACTGTCCCTCATATTCAGCATTTCAAATTCCCTTTTGAAATTAAAAACTTACAACTTTCTGGTCTTGCCACTGTCATGGTTATCTTCCTTTAGCTTATCCCATGCTTCATTGGAAATTGTACAAGTCGTAATTCTAATAAAGATCACTTCACTCACTATTGAGTGTATATATGTAAGGGCTTTAAATTTTTGTTGTAGATTCATGGTTGTGGTTCCTCTTATGAGCTACTGTTGGATTCTCAAGTAGCTTAGGAGATTCTCTACCTATTTCAACCACTACCCAAAGGTCATAATCCTTCAGGTAAGCTTGCATCTTTACTGCCCAAATGCAGTAATTCTTTCCTTAAAATGTAGGAGGTGTTAGAGCTGAGAAATTATTTGAAGCCATGAGGGAACTCAAATTATTGACTTTAGTTAATGGAGGGTTGGCCTAATTGGTTTTCTTTCACAGTCCTCAAGAAGGATGCTCTAATACTGGTGTTAAACTGGAGAATTTAAGAAATCTTATAAAGCTTAATGAACTTAAAGAAAAGTATAGTAGAAAAGAGCTATTACTTCTCATTGAACAAGATCAGTTTATATACAAAACTCTCAGTCAAAATGTCTTACCCAATACCAAATATTAAAGTTAAACTATTACATAAATTTTGGGCTTAAAACAAACACCGTCGTAAATTGGTATTAAGAATCATCATTACTCCATTTAAGGAATTGTACAAACTATTCAAAAAAGAAAAAAACAAAATCTTCAACTTCTTTATTGATCTTGACAACTTGAAGTGTCATCCTTGCTAACACTTTCTTGGTAAAACGCATCATGAGGTCCCTGTACTTTTTTATTTTTGGCTATTAACCCCCTATAGTTTTATTTTTGTCAATTAAGCCCTTAAACTTTTATTTTTCAATATATCGAGTCCTTTTTTAATTGTAGGTAACAAGATTATGATTCATGCAGTTAAAAGCGTATGAACAAAATTGGAAACACATTCAAATGTTGACTAGAAAAATTTAAAAAATAAAAAAGCAGGTTTTAAAGCTTCAAAACAACACCGCTCTACCACTTCCCTCCTCATACTTCTACTCCACCATCACTCCCACTACCCTCCTCTCCTCCCCACAACCAATAATCAGAATCCAAAATCACTACCCTCCTCAGACTTCTTCCCCACCGTCACAAAAGTCCATCTCATACACAAATCAATACTGGTGACTTTGAGTAAACCAATGAATCAATGTTGATTATAAAAATGTGTTTGGTTCTAAAATTTCATTGAACAGTTTGTGAGCATAAGAAATGAGACCAAATCCTACCATTTCCTATGAATTCTCTAAGTCCAGAAGCTCAATTGTTGTCATCTTGTATGGATAAAGACTTTGACATTTTAAAATCAGTTATGGCATTTAAATAAACATTCCACGAAGAGGAACAAATGCTGCAAATTTAAAGTGCATGTCCAAACCATTTAACATGGCAACAAAATCAACATCACTAACTTCTGCGACTACAAGATCATAAAAGCATTGAGTGTCTCTGAGGCACACATCCTAAAAAAATAAGTGCTTTATGGAATCAACTATGGCCATTGTCAAAGATTGGTACAATTGATTTAAGTCTTCATGATTTGCAAGGTCTTTAGTAGAATAATATCTCTCTATATAACAAAGGCAAATATAGAATATGCGAGTGGAAAGGCCAAAGTAAAAGGGGGCATTAGTTGCCTTGTGAACCACTTGCGAGCCTCCACTCCTTTGAGTTTTGATGCATCACAGGCATTGAGATCCTTTGATGAAGCTCTGAATTCATCTTGTTCAGGCTGGAGATTAAGTAGTTCGAGTTCAAATCTGACGTCTAGCTCCTGTTCAAGTTGGGTGTTTTGCAATTGGAGATTGAGAACAGTGAAGGCTAAGCACCAAGCTTGTTGTTGAGCATTGCAACAGCTCTGAGCTTGTCACTGCACTTCAAGTCCCTCCACCTCTACTGTTCGGAGATCGTTGCTCTTTTGAAAGGATGGCGGAGATCGTGACGGTAAGGCAACCGATCAGAGTCTTGATATCAAAGATGGAGTTAAAGATGAAGAGGATGAGGTAATCAGGAAGCGTGTGTGGTGTAATTGGAGAAGATGGTTTGGGCTTAAAACGGAGTCATTTTTTATACAGTTTTTAATTTTTTTTATTTCCCAGTCAACATCTTAAATTTGAGTCATCAGTCTCAATTCTGTTTACGCGTGAATTATAATCTCATTACCTACCATTAAAAAAAATGACTTGATGTGTTGAAAAATAAAAATTCGAGGGCTTAATCAATAAAAATCAAACTATAGGGAGTCAATAGTAAAAATGGGAAAGTACTAGGACATCATGATGCCTTTTGCCCACTCTCTTTCTTCTAATATTGTTTATTTCATATATAATTAGGTTTAGCAAAAAAAAAAAAAAAAGGAAAAAAGAAGAAGTAAGCCTATATAGCAAAGACAACATATCTTTGTGCTTCTACTAGAATGTAATACCAAGTCATAACCGAGCCTAGTATAGTTAAGGACCTTCGGAAATTTTTGTCAATTTATTTGAAATTATTTTTGATGTACTTACATGTGTATTTGATGTTTAATTTCTTGTTTGTATAAATAAATAATGATAATAAAGTAAATAAATAAAAATAAAATAGCCAAATTAGGTTACAAAAATGATAGGACATAATTGCATATGGAAATAAAAAAATTTAGGGATTTAATTGATATTTGGTAAGGACCCAATTAAAGTAACAGTGTAAGAGGAAGGAGTGAATAGTATTTTTACTCATCATGATTCAATGGAACAAAGTATTAGTGTATTTTAATCCAAGGGATGCATGTGTAGGTTTCAAAGCTCACTTTATGAGATTGCATGTATTGGATTGTGTGGCAAAAGTCCACTAATTAATAAAATACTCAAAACAAATCTGCATTTTCTCTTCTCCACCAAGAAAAACCGTGAGCATCACATGAAAGAAGAAGAAAACTTATCTTTGTTTCGGCCAGTGAAGAAGAATAAAGGTTTTGGAGATTTTTTTTAAGCTAGAGTGGAAATCTTCATCATATATCTTCCATTTCATCAAGCTAAGTTCAAACTTGCATTTGGGTGAGAAGTTTGGAGGTCTAGGGTTCGGCTACTCTAGGAATTTTGAAGGTGAGTTTAAATTTCTGGTTGGTTAATGATTTATCTACATTTAAATGTTGATGTGGATGATTAATTTGAGGAATTAAACACCTATTGGGTAAAATGCATTGTGGCCAAAATGAATGGGAGAAAAATTAGGGAAAATGATTTTTGTGCTTTGATGGAGCAATTGATGGTATAAATGATGTTAAATGGATTCAATTGATGTTAGTTAAATGTTTAAATTAGGGTTGTATTTCAATTTTGGAATGGACATTGAAATCGAATGGGATTAGGGTTTAGGTGTAAATTTTTTTTTTGTAAAATTCTGCAATTGAATGCTTAAATCTTTAATTGACATGGTGAATTGACATTTAAGTACTTAAAATTGAAGAACAAACACAAAAGGAGGAAAAACCCCTTTGGTCGAATGCCCTAAGTTGGGGGAAATGTGAAATTGGCTTGGTTTTGGTGAAATTGATTGTTTAGATGTGTAATTGGTAACTTGAATTGTTTAATTATAAGTGTAATTGAGAATTGAGAGAATTAATGTTGGATTAGGAAAAACCCCTTGAACTGAACCAAAATAGGGCAAACATGAGGAATTTGATTTGATTATATGTAATTGAGCTTAGAATTATTAAATTGATGTGTTTAATTATTGAATTGTGAAGTTGAATTGGAAAAATTAAGCTTAGATGGCATATCCGAATTGCTTTGAACTAGGGTTAGGGTTATAAGGTGATTTTTGTGTGCAATTTGTTGAATGTGAGTAATGTGTTTGATTGATAGGTATTTGAAGCATATAGGAAGTAATTGGTACATTTGAAATGAGTTTGAGATGAGTTTAGGTCTTTATGACCTATAACGTTCAAAATGCTTTGGCATGAAACCTAGGCTTGAACATAAGCCCAAACTTGCTTTAATATGTTAATATATATGTGAATTAAGGTGTTGTATAAAGAATATGAGGTTTGAATATGTGTAGCCCAAGTTGGGCTGTGGCCGAATGGCCTATATGTGCTAGAAAGTGTAAATTTGTCATTTGATAGGGAATGTGACCATTGATTGTGATTATATGTATACTTGATGTGTATTGTGTATATATGTGATGATTTGAATCCTTACGGAGAGTAAATATATAAATATAGGCAAGCCTTTTGAGGAAGGGACGAGTCGGTTAATCGCTGCGACCGTTAGGGGGTCTTCCATTAGCTAGGAACTACGTGCCTTGGCTAAGCTTGGAAGTAAGTTTTTATATACAATTATTGCATTTATACATCATATGACATAACATATGCATTTGAATTGATTTGATACGTAAAGACCCAAAATTGATTTGAGATACCCAATTGGCACCTAAAATAACCCTCAGAACTGACCTTAACTGTCCTAAACTTCCAACTGATTTAATTTGAAACCTAGAAAGTATTTTAACCCGATACTTAGACCAATCCTTTCCCCTATCCCTAAGCTTCAAATTGATACCAAATAGTCCACCAAAATATGTTCATAATATAGAGAACCAGAAACTCCTCAAAAATTTTAAAATGGACCCGTAATTTGACTTGCCATTTGCACTAGTGAAATTGGGCCCCAGCGGGCCCGTTTCTTAACTTTGGCCAGCATGCCTATATGATACTGATAACCTAAAAATGAGTTGTTATATGTGAAATTGAGACATATTGGTGAACCTATACCTATTATATGAGACTTTTACATATGATATCATAACAGGGCTACTACG
Organism: Aleurites moluccanus; assembly: GCA_948193065.1. Lineage (NCBI taxonomy): Eukaryota > Viridiplantae > Streptophyta > Magnoliopsida > Malpighiales > Euphorbiaceae > Aleurites > Aleurites moluccanus. The sequence continues at coordinate 9,245 of CANXYC010841170.1, forward strand.
ACGGTGTAGCGAGATTTACTGTCGACCGTGTGCACATTGGTATCTTATTTGACCCTTGCTAGAGAGGAGAGTTATATTCTCTAGTCGTAAGAGCCGATCACTCTTACTTAACTGTTGGTTTCGCGCTGTTGCGCCATATATATATTTGTTAGCACAATTATGCATATTGGACATATTTGGCCCTATTTACCTGTTATATCATATGTGATGTGACTCATACCACATGATATTATAGTCTGCCATATTTTGAACCTTTCATATGCTATACTTATAGTTCATCACATGTTACCATATATTTTCAGTGTTATTTGTTATATCCTTTGTTATATTGCTCCTAACCTTTTTAGGTTCCGGATCAGCTTCAATGGTATAAAATTGTCATGCATTTTTGTATATAATTACTTACTGAGTATTTTATACTCACCCCCACAGTTTTAAATCTTTTCAGGTGACGGTGAGGTCTGAGTTCCACAGGCTCATCTTTCTTCGCCGTGGACATTTTGACATATATATGTAAATATTAATAGTTAATCTTTTATTCAAATTCTGTCTAGTAGCTCCATGGTACTATAATCCAAAGTATGAGTAATTAGACTGATATGGATGTATTTATCTATGTGTGTATGTTGATATAGTTGCCTATTTTGGTATTATAGCAGGTATGATAATGATGATGGTTTATGTTGTGAATTGAGAAATATGGATGAGTTGATGATGTAGAGATGGAGTTGAGTTGGGAAATGATAATGAAAGTGTTTAATTGATAAATGGTAAATTGGCATGATGAAAATACAGAGGAAACTCTACCAGATTTTCAGCAGAACATTGGCATAATGTATATGTATGAGTTTTGGCATGAGATATGATGTTGTAATATGAATGAACTTATTTGATATATGAACTATTAGAATGAATAAGGTTTATGAGTATTAACTAAATTATATTAAGGGTTCATCGAGGTACTGGTAGCCACAGGCGGATCCTGTACCCTTGGACCGTTGCGGTTCTCCGGTTTGGGTCGTGACATAGAAGAACCCTGGAAAGACTGTTAATTCTTGATAATGGGTTAAAAAGCAAAATTTGACTCCTGACCTAATCATATGTTTATGTAAACCATAAGAAAATTGCATAATTTTGTTCCTGCTAGTTATTCATACCAACAATTGGCTTTAGTAGTTTCACAAGTACAAACAAGGATCAGGTCAAAAACTTTCCCATAACTTCTTCAATTGTGTATTATAAGAATAAACTAAAATATTCTCCTGAGAAATCGAAGCTATTACCTTTCAGTTATGTTATTCCATAATTTATGTGTATTAGAAGTATACAAGAAGGTTTCAACTAATTCTTTTGCAATTGAGTTCAAAATCCACAATGTGGCCATATACTTACATAATTGCCACTACTCAAATTCTTCATATTCTTTTTTTAGAGATTGAGACCAAAATATATCATAGTTATTTGATAATTTTTGTGTAGAATTATATTTTTTTATGTACAAATATATTTAAATATTATTTGTTCATTTGTAAAATGATTGTTTGATGTAAATACCTCCGTTAAAAAAGAAAAGAAAAAAAATCTCTTTCGGTAGAATACTTTAAATACCATCAAACAAAAGATTTTTATAAATTAAGCATACTAAAGTCACTACTTTCAATCGATAGTTAACTTGATTGATACGTACTAACATAAGAAGATTGATTTATTTTAGTTTAGCCTCTATTTTGAGATAGCTGTTATATTATTTGAATTTCTGTTAGTTTGTTAGGTTGTTATGACAAGTAGGCATATCTTTAACTAATTGTGCTATATTGGCAATCTGTTTCCTTTCTTCTTATTGCACGTGCTTAGTAGTTATCTTCTATATAAAAAGGAGTACAGTTGTAACTTTTTTAATCAATCAATAACAAACAGTTAATTCACAAGATCTCTCTTCATGGTATTAAAGCATATTCGAAAAAGGAAAACCATTTCTAGCCCATTTTCATTCAAACAAAACAAAAAGCATTAAAACCATTTTTTTTTTCAATAAACAAACAACAACATAGTATACAAAAATAATGGAAGAGATAGATTATGAAGAATTTCAATCCTCTAAAACAAAAGAAGCAACAATTATGTATCAGAATCATGATCATATTGATCCAATGGCCTTACAGACCTCTGATCATCTAGGAATGGTGTTGGTAACAACAACATTGACTGGAGGAAACTACAGATCTTGGTTCAGAGCAATGAAGATTGTACTTGGAGCAAAAAAGAAGTTAGGATTCATTGATGGCTAAATAATAATTCAAGAACCAGAGGCAGAAGCTTATGAGCAATGGAAGAGATGTGATTATATGATCACGTCTTAGATCTTAAAGTCAATATCTAAAGAACAAGTGGAAGGATTCATTTACATAACAAATATAAGAGAATTATGGAAACAAATATCATAACATTTTGGTGAGAGCAATGGAGTTTTGATCTATCAAATACAAAGGAAGATATCTTCAATACAATAAGGTAATGAATATGTTATAGTATATTTCACCAAATTAAAGAAACTTTGGGATGAGCTTACTAGCTTAGAATTAATCCCTACATATGAATGTGGTGTTGCAAAGAAAATAGCGAAAATGGAAAGCAGAAATAAGCTAATGCAGTTTCTTATGGGCTTACATGATGGATATGACCAAGTAAGAAATCAAATTTCATTGTTGGAACCGTTACCAATAGTAAATATGGCATATTCCATGATCCTAAAGATAAAATCTCAAAGACAAGTAACAAGCTTTTCTGAAAGTATTGATTATGTTGCCTTGTTTAGTAGAGGTCAAAACTTTAAAAGAGATCCTAAAAAGTATGACCCTACAAAAGGCCATTGTACTTACTGTAATTTAGATGGCCATACTAAGGACAAGTGCTTTAGGATTGTAGGATATCCAGATTGGTTTAAACATAAAAGCAAGGAGGAACTTGATTGGTTTAAACAAAGAAATAGAAATGAACCTCAGTATATAAGAGTAGTTGCTGAGACCGCTAAATACAATCATAATGACAAGGCCATTGAAACTCTAATTGAAGTAGAATGATACATAACAAACATTAAGATTGAAGAAATATCATCAATGCTTAGTAGCTTGCAACAATAGATGCAAACTTTAGCAAAAGGAAAGAATCTAATAACAACAACAACAACAATTGGACATCAAAATGTGTTAAACAGTAATAATTGCACATGTTATTTTATTTAGCTTGCCTTTCTTGCATATCAGCACTTGACATTAACTCATGGGTTATTAATACTAGGGCAACATATCATATGATCCCTCACAAACAACTATTCAATCAAATAGCTCCCTTAATGAATGAAATCACCATTATCTTACCAAATGGAAATACAAATCTTGTAAGAGAAGTTGGAACCGTAAGTTTTCAACCAAATTTTGTGCTTTCAAAAGTATTGTTTGCACTAGGATTTGAGTTTAATCTACTTTTCGTCAATAAGTTACTTGATTCATCAACCATTGTACTTATTTTTTTTCAAAATTTATTGCCTTTTCCAGGACCTTATGACTAAGCAAGTTGTTGCAGTAGGAAAAGCATACTTAGGCCTTTATATTCTAGATGCCACCAACTTTTGTCCGTCCATAATTAATTCTCATTTGAATTTCTTAATCCAAGATACTTTGTACAACAAACACCTTTCACCCTATGTAAATACCATGCTCCCTATTACTCAATTCAATAAACAGAGCTTTAATTTCCCAACTAGTACCTGCTAGTTTTCCAATTTTGTTAAACACATTGATTTGCATACTGTTCATGCTAAACTAGGACACTCTTCATATGAAAAATTACAACATATCCCATGATTAATCACCCATCCAAATACAAACTTTCAATGTCTAATATGTCCATTTTCCAAATAGTATAGACTTCCATTTTCAACTAGTACTTCAACCACAGAAGCCCCATTAGCCTTATTACATCTAGACCTTTAGGGACTATATCACACTCCATCCATCACAGGAGCATAATACTTCCTCACCATGGTAGATGACTACTCAAGATCAATTTGAACACTGATGATCCAGCATAAATCTTAATGTTTTCAAGTAATTAGTAACTTCAATTTGCTACTTGAAAACCAATTCCCATACAAAATACAAACCATACACACAGATAATGGAATTGAGATTGTAAACTGTACCTTAACTGATTTCTTATCCACCAAAGGCATGGTTCATCACACCACTTGTCTTATACCCCTTAACAAAATGGGATTGTTGATTGTTAAGAGGAAACATAGGCACTTACTTGATATGGCTAGAGCATTTAGGCTATAAGCTAATCTACTAAAAACATTTTGGTTTGAATGCATCCTAGCAACTACCTATTTGATAAACAAACTACCATCCAAGACATTAAAGTGGAACACCATATATGAACTTCTCTTTGGCAAAACCCCAACCTATGAACATTTAAGATTATTTGGTTACCTATGCTGTGACACTAATAATCTTCCCTACAAAGACAAAATTGATGATAGAGTTATCAAAGCCATCTTTCTTAGCTATCCTTCTGACAAAAAAGCATACAAATTATACAATTTGCAAACTCAAGAAATCTTTACTAGTATAGATTTTTTTTGAACAACATTTCCCATTTCAAAATCTCAATTCCTCTTCCATTTCCAATTTTGACTCCTTAGTTAGCCTTCCATATCCAATTTTATATGATCATTCAAATATTTCAGTTCCAATTCCCACACACTCTTCCTCTCCTTCATTAACAGACCATTCTCACAGTTCCAGTATCTCACAGTTCCAGTATCTCTCCTATACTAGCTCAAACTAATAGTCTCACACACTATTATCCTTCATGCTCTACCAATACCAATCCAACAGATGGTTATCTCTCACAATCTATCTCTCCCAATCAAACATTATCATCCACCTCTTCACATCCTTGTATTCAAACAAATCTAATTAGAAAAAGTACTCGCATTTCTCATAAACTAGTATGGCTACAAGATTTTGTCTCCACAACTGTGTTTGTTCCTAGTACTGCAATACCTTATTCAACAATAGGTCAGTTCTTATACTTTACTCCTTACAATTATTCATTTCTTGCTGCCATTGACCTCATCCTAGAACCTACAACTTACAAATAGGCTACCCTTGATCCACACTGGGTCAATGCCATGAACTAAGAGTTTAAAGCTCTAGAAGACCACTAAACTTGGGCGCCAACTACCTTACCCAAAGGAAGAAAAAAAGGCAATTGGTTCAAAGTGGGTATTGAAAGTTAAGTACAAGCCCCTAGGAGAAGTAGATAGATTTAAAGCCCATCTAGTTGCTAAAAGGTACAATCAAATAGAGGGTTTTGACTACACATAGAGGTTTTCCCCAGTTGCAAAACTTATGACAGTCAGGATTTTAATTGCTTTGGCAACAACAAAACAATGGCCCCCATTCCAACTTAATGTTGATAACACATGGATTTTTGAATGAATAGGTGTATATTACACTACTTAGTGGTTACAGAACAACTCAAAAAGGCCATATGTGCAAGCTTAATCGTTCTCTATATGGCCTTAAGCAGGTCTCTCGCCAATGGAATGTGGAGGTGATTGGATTTCTTTTTTCTTTGGGTGTCATACAGTCTTCACATAACCATTGCTTATTTGTCAAAAACATTTATAATGTGTTTATAACCTTATTAGTCTATGTAGATGACATAATCATCACAGTTACTCATTAAGATGACATCATAGTTGTTAAAGAGGCTTTGCATGATAAATTCACAATTAAAGATCTTGGGCATTTAAAATATTTCTTAGGATTAGAGGTTGCAAGATCAAACATCGGGACCATACTCAGTCCAAAGAAATTTATGTTAGGCATCCTTAAAGAGACTAAAGTTATAAATGCCAAAGTAGTTGAAGCTTCTCTACCTAAAGGATTGCATTTACAACTAGATAAAGGTGCACTTCTCCAGGAACCAGATAAGTTCAAAAGGTTAATTGGTAAGTTGCTCTATGTCAACTTCATTAGACCAAACATAAGTCATATTGTCCAACACCTTAGTCAATTCATGACTAGTCCTAGACAGCCTCATCTAGGTGCAGTTATCTATATTCTTAAATATCTTAAAGGGTCACCAGCTAAGGGCCTATTCTTCTCTACTACATTTGATCTTGTTATTCAAGCTTTCTGTGATGCGGAATGGGCCACATGAGCTTTCACTCGTAAGTCCTTAATAGGATATTGCATTTTTTTAAACCCCTCCTTAATATCTTAGAATACTAAGAAGTAATCTACAATGTCCAAATATTCTGTTGAGGCAGAATATCGCAATATGATCTCTACTATATGTGAACTCTTGTGGATTTCGTATGTTTTAAAAGATCTTCAGGTTCCTATCACCAAGCCCATCAGTTTGTTTTGTGACAACCAAGAAACCCTTCATATTGCAACTAACCTAGTATTTCATAAACGAACAAAACATCTGGATATTGATTGTCACATTGTAAAGCAGTAGTTTTAGCAACAATTCATAAATACTAAATTTGTATCCTCCCAATAGCAACTCGCATACCTATTTACTAAACCATTAGTTGCGTCTTCTCATCATAGTTTCTTGTCCAAGTTGGGACTTGTTGAACTCCCATAAGCTCCCACTTAAGGGGGGATATTGACAGAAGAAGATTAATTTATTTTAGTTTACCATCTGTTAGCCTCTGCTTTGAGATAGACATTATATTGTTTGAATTTATATTACTTTGTTAGGTTGTTATGCCTGGTTGGTATATCTATAACTAATTGTGCCATATTGATAATCTGTTTCCTTTCTTCTTATTGCACGTGATTAGTAGTTAGCTTGTATATAAATAGGAGTAGAGCTGTAACTTGCCGAATCAATCAATAATGGACAATTAATTCATAAAACTTCTCTTCAATACAAGAGTTTACTCCTTTTATTACTAATCATGTTTCGATTCTTAAGATCAAATCATACATGAGAACTTTTTCTAATTTATCAATCCAGTAATCATATTGTGGATGATTTATTTTTGCTGATAATTAATTAATTTAGTACGATGCACAAAAACTAACTTGTGATATCATCTTATGCTAAACCAATTAAAAAAAACTACCTTCCAAATATCAATGGTATGCCTTAGAATTTGATTTGAGACTTTCAACCTCTGTTCTTTTTCTCCATGGAATGGGCTTATATGTATTGGTGCTTATTTTTTTTTATTTTTTTTATTTGCTTACCCAAAGAACGGTGATCATATTAGCATCTGTTAATTTTTCTCAAGCTTTAAGAGACAAAAGAACATCTAAGAAATCTCGTGGTTCTTCACCAGATGGAAGTCAGTATTGGTGTTGGGTGATGATTCGGCTAATAAAGCGATTCACTTTTGGGACAAGGTTAAAGCATCTGATCTAGATTTTTTGAAGGTCAACATGTTTAGATCAAAACTCATATCCAAAACCACATCACCTCTCTCGATTTGTTGGGGTTGTTGTTGCCATTGATTTTAATTTGGGTTTTGAAAGCTACATTCTTATTCTTGTTCATGGGTCTAATTTATTTTTATTTAGGTTTTAAAAGGATTTAATTAATTTATATTGTACACTATTAAATTTGGCGATGGTGAAAATGAAAATTTTGATATGATTGAGAGTAATGGTATTTGAGTGAAAATTAGAATGAAAATAAGAGATATTATGAACTTTTTATGTTGATTTAACAGATTTTTAATAGAAGGACCTCAAATTTTAACGGAATCAAAATACAAAGACTTTTTAGTATAATTTTGAAAACACTGGGACCTGTTAGTAAAATATGACAAAATATAGGGACCCAGAGTAATTATCCTTCTGGATAAATTTATAGATTAGGAATTAATATTTTATCCTATTAACAAGGCAAACGGAATTAGTAATCCCTAACACTTTTAAGCATAAATTAAATATTCAAATAAGTGAACAAATTTTAAGCATAAATAAATATAATTAATAAATTATTGGAAAGATTTATAAAATGGTTATACTGTTGTAGTATTTTCACTTATTTATAATAACGCATGCTTATATAGTAAGTTAAAATGGCAAATTATATTTGGGTCCTTAAACTATTCATTAATCATACTTTTTCCCCATTTCCTTCTGTAATTTATTCTGACAATTCTGTTGAGAATTGGATTTCAAAGTGGGAACTAAAATAGTTACTTTTATCTATACTTTATTGTAAAAATAGTTTCAGAGCCATTGTGAAACTCAGACAGTTGATTTCTCACTATATCCCTAAAGTTTCACTTATTTACGATTTTGCCATTATTTAAATTTTCAGTGTTCCTAAACATTTTTCATCTCTTTCTTTTCACCATAATTTCATATAAAAATTTATGATTCTTTACCCCTTGGTCTGAATAAGAAATTCATCTATCGACTGGACTGTTATTTCCTCGGGCAGTGTAATTAACACCAATATTTTCCAGGACAGTATCACAAATATATTCTAACTGTGTTTCAAAAATTATTCTTAGTTATTTTGATGTTCCTTGACCAATAACTGATTATATTATTATTCAATTATAGTTGCAATTCCTAAGGTATTACACTCATACTTGGAGAACTTAGCATAAAGATTATATTGTCTCAAGGTTTGCAATACTAAACTCAAATGTTCTCTATGCTCTTACTCACTCCTAGAATAAATCAAGATATCATCTATAAAAACCACTACAAACTTGTCTAAGTACTTACTGAACATCCTATTCATCATATCTATAAATGCAGCTGGTGCATTTGTCTGCCCAATACTTATTGCAGTTTAAAGAGCTAGCTCAAGCTTATGAGGTATTGAGTGATCCCGAGAAACGTGAAATCTATGATCAATATGGTGAGGATGCACTCAAGGAAGGAATGGGCGGCGGCGGCGGCGGCCATAACCCCTTTGACATTTTTGAATCCTTTTTTGGAGGGAGCCCATTTGGAGGTAAAGATCATATACCTTCTTTGATATGCTATATATGTGTTTAATTATATTCTAGTTAAGAGTCTTACTAAATT
>CANXYC010841225.1:0-11965 GCA_948193065.1 Aleurites moluccanus
AGCTGCAATCTTAGAGAAGTCTTGAACAAATCTTCTGTAGTAGCCTGCCAAACCCAAGAAACTTCTGACTTCTGAAATATTCATGGGTCTGGGCCAACTAAGAATTGCAACAATCTTCTTAGGATCAACTCTAATCCCTTCTTTACTCACTATATGCCTCAGAAAGCCCACATTCTCAAGCCAAAATTCACACTTCGAAAACTTGGTAAATAGCTGATGCTCCCTCAAAATCTGCAACACAACTCTAAGGTGCTCTTCATGCTCTTCTTTACTCTTAGAATAAACAAGAATGTCATCAATAAACACAATAACAAACTTGTCCAAGAATGGCCTAAACACCCTATTCATCAAATCCATGAATGCGGTCAGTGCATTAATCAATCCAAATGGCAACACAAAAAACTCATAGTGTCCATATCTGGTTCAGAATGCCGTCTTCGATACATCTTCATTCCGAATTCTCAACTGATGGTATCCCAACCTTAAGTCTATCTTGGAGAAATGACTTGTACCTTGCAACTGATCAAATAAATCATCAATTCTTGACAAGGGATATTTATTCTTAATAGTTACCTTGTTAAGCTGCTTGTAGTCAATACATAGCCTCATAGAACCATCTTTCTTCTTCATAAAGAGTATAGGTTCTCCCCATGGTAAACTACTGGGTCTAATGAATCCCTTGTCAAGCAGATCTTGCAACTGAGTCTTCAACTGTTTCAACTCAATAGGTGCCACATGGTAGGGAGGAATAGAAATCGGACTTGTGCTAGGTAGCAACTCTATACCGAATTCTATCTCTCTATCTGGTGGCAAACCAGGCAATTCTTCAGGAAATACATCCGGGAACTCATTGATTATAGGAATCTTCTCCATACTCTTTACTTCTTTACTAATGTCCCGGACATATGCCAAATATCATTGGCAACCCTTTCTCAACAATCTTCTTGCCCCAGTGGCAGATATCACATTATATGGCACTTCGCTCTGCTCCCCTTGAAACTCAAATTCCTCACCCGAAGGTGGCTTAAAGATAAGCTTCTTCCCATTATAATCTATAACGGCATAATGCTTGGACAACCAATCCATGCCCAAGATTACATCGAACTCTAACACTGGCAATTCAATCAAATCTGCATCCAAGCTCTTGCCACCTATGCTAACCACACAGGATGGGTAGGAGTTCTGAACCTCAATTTCTTCGTCCAATGGAGTAGAAACAACCAACACATTCTCAAGCAAAACACAAGACACATGCAACTTCTTAGCAAAGCAGGATGATACAAATGAATGTGTAGCTCCCAAATCAAACAAAACTCTAGCATTCAAGACTTGAATCGGAAGAATACCTGTAATCACTGTGTCGGATGCTTGGGCTTCATGCTGTACCAAGGCAAAAACTCTCCCTCTGCCTCTACCCATAAGGGTTGATCCAGAAGCCTGAGACTCATGCTGACTTGGTCCTCTGCCAGCTTCAACAGTTTTGCCCAGATTACCTCTACCTCCTCCTAGATGCTGGTTGATGCTCTTCTCTCTACTCATCTGAACTATAGCCTGAGAAGCCTAATGTCTAACTCCAAAAGGAGACTGTGGACAATCCTTAAGGAGATGACCATGTTGTCCATATTCATAGCATACGCCTGACCCAAAGAAGCAAGGTCTTCTATAAAGCTTACCATATATAGGACAAGAAGGATTAGTCTTAGGTGGTGCTGAATTGGCCGCACTATGGCTCACTTGAGGAACAAATCTAGAGGGATTCGGTCTCTACTGGGATCTCCCTGATGGTCCTCTAAATCCCTCTCGAGCAACGGATTGAGGCAAAATATTCATACTCTTTACCCCAATGTCTTGCCTAGAAGAACTCCCAACTTTAGCCTTCTTCTTCTCTTCCCTCTCTGATCTAGCTTCCATTTCCCTGTTCTCAATTACTCTTGCTTTATCCACTAACTTGGAATAAGAATCAAATTCAAGAGCAGCCAAAACTTTAAACAAAGGAGCCACCAATCCCCTACGAAACCGCTGAATCCGAGCAGCTTCTGATGGCACAAGGGTTGGAGCAAACTTACTTAACTGGCTGAATTTCTTTGCATACTCTGATACGGTCATACCCAGAGTCTGAACCAACCTTTCAAACACCATAGATTTAGCATCCCTCACACTCTCTGGAAGAAACTCATCAAGGACCAATTTTCTAAACCTCTCCCATGACAACTCTTCATTATCTCGAAACATACTAGAAATGCTTCTCTTGAACCAATCTTTCGCTTCAGCCTTCATTAAATAACCCGTAAATTCAATTGCCCTCCTATCATGAATCCTCAAAATCTGGATTTTCTCTTCTATCTCTTCCAGAAAATCTATAGGATCTACCTCACCTCGGTACTCTAAAGGCTTAAGCTTAAGAAATTTCTCAAATGAAACCTCCTCAACCTGAGGTACCACTGCGGGTGGGGGTGGAGGAACTGGAATATCTGGAACTACCGGAACTGGAGCAGCCTGCTGCTGCCTCTGCTGAGTAATAAACTCAGCTAATACCTCATAATTCCTATGCAGCTGATCTAACTGCTAGGCCATATAAGCCACATCTACTAGTGGCACAGGAGGAACCTCATCTCCTCTATTCCCTCCTACTGAACCTTCTTCAGAAGGAAATTGCCACCTAGGATGGCCTCGGCCTCATCCTCTGTCGCGACGTGGAGGCATCTCGATACTGATAAGATGAACAAACATATCAGACTCACTATGCACACTTAACGCAGATATATATATATATCAAAGGAAAACACAATTGGACGAGACATGATCCTATGCTCCGTAGTTAAATTAATCAACACTTATACTAGTGCTCATGCATCTCTATCCATCTTCTATGTTAAGGATTGTAAACTTAGGGCTCTGATACCACCTCTGTCACACCCTAACTCCAATGGTGCAACAGTCCTAGGGCAAGGGTAAGCTTAAGGCCACCATAAACCCGTAGAACTCACATATCATGAATCTCATACACAATTATATCAATTACAACATATTATATTATCATACCATGATCATTTCTATACATTCAATTAAGCATCAATCATATCTTTCTATTATCATTTCATAGCTTTCTCTTGTTCCTTAATGATTAAAAGATATATCTCACATCACTAAGGAACAAGAGTAACCAAGAGGTAACATTCATACATCAAAATATACTAGTATCCTCAAATGACTAACTACGGAGATCTAGAGTATACTCCAATACATATTGTGTCATAATACCATTAAATGAATATACAAAATATCTCAAAAGTTATTACAATGAAACTTCTTGGGATAAACAAGTCAAGAAGCCCGATCCTTCCTATTAGCTCTCTCACGAGCTATGCTATCACCTGAAATCCACAGAAGAAGAGTGAGCCTTCAACTCAGTAAGATATCAACATTATAAATCAAGAATCTGAATATGGAATCATAGTCATGAACAATTATTTATATATATAGGTATGAAAGAATCATAAGCTTTACTTAAAGGAACATGGTACTCATAATAATTTGGCTATATCAAATCATGGTTCATACTTGGAATATAAAATGCCCACAAAGAATGGCATTATCAAATCTCATCTGATAGAACTGATCTCATGTCATAACATACGTATCAGTAGTAACCTTACTACCTTAACTTGCACACATGCTTGGCAAAGCATGCGCCTAGAGCTCATGGCCCCCTCTAGATGAAACACTGATAAAAATCCTATCAGCTGGGCTCCCAAAGTGCACTATGGACTAATGAATTTACTCTCATTGGGAAGAGCGTTCTATCCATGGGTCGTGGGTTTCAATCTCATAAAAAGTATCTCGGTCGCAAGACCATCATCATATATTATCATTCAAATCGGGTTTAATAAACAGAAAGCATATGAACTTGATCCGAGAAAATTGATCAAGTCATTTATATTATATATACAAATATATACATATGAAGGAACAAATTAAGGATGCATAGGTCACATTATTTCAAGAAACAAGAATTAAATAAGATGTTCATACTTAGCTTAATATAACTTCTCTTGAAATTTCCTTTAGCAAATTCCAACTCTAACTCTTCAATTAATTTGATTTCTTCCTCCTAAGGAATTTTCCCAAATATACAAAATTAGGATTTTCTCCAAATCAATGATATTTATCATGATTTTCTAATAATTAATTATCTTAGAATCTCTATTTTTAATTCCCAACAATAATTTTATTTATCTCTTAAAGAAAATCTGAATTTAATTTCGGAGTTACTGTTCATGTTACTATTCATGACAGCCTCAACATTCTGATTTCTTCCACATTAATTACCATTAATGACTTCAGATTACTAGCAATAAATTCTATATACCCAATATTAATTATCCTAACCTATAGACTTAAATAAATCTGAAGAAAATAATTTAGGAAGAAGATTTACCTTATTTCTTTCAAACTGAAATTTCTGTGATTCTTGCTCAAATCTGATGATTTCTGCCTTAGCACAGAATAATCTAGAAGTCTAATGCATTAATTTGAGTATTAATGCCTTAAAAAAAATAAAATGAGACTAATTCTGAGAAAAGACTGAGTATTAACAAAAAAAGAAGAAAGGAAAAAAAAAATCATGAAACGCTACTGGGGTTGCTGGGTTGAAATAGGACATTGCTCAGAAAAATACACTTGTCAGCTCGCCTCGCTAATCTTGCCTCGGCAAAACTACCTCGCCTAAGCCAGCTCGCACTTCCCAGCTCGCCAAACTGATCCGGAAATGCCACTTCGCTAATCCAGCTCGCATATGTCACCTCGCATATACTGCTTCGCCAAACTCTCATCGCGAACTCTTCCTCGCATATGCCACATCGGCAATGATTCTTCGCCTCTTAGCGAACTGCCACTTCGCACATTCCCTCTTCGCATAATGCTACCTCGCCTTTCCTCTTCGCCAAGCCTCTTCGCCAAACTCTCTTCGCCAAACCTCTTCGCCTAACTCTCTTCGCCAAACCTCTTCGCCTAACTCTCTTCGCCAAACCTCTTTGCCAAGACCTCTTCGCCAAACCTCTTCGCCAAATCCTCTTCGCCTTTCCTCTTCGCATATGCCACCTCACATATGCCTCTTTGCCAATTGCCTCCTTGGAAATTTTACCTCGCCACTTCGCATTGCCAGCTCGCAAAATGTCACTTCGCATTTTGTTGGCTCGCCATCAAAACTTCTATAAGTTAAAACCTTTTCTGGACATCTCAAACTTAGCTAGCTCGCAAATGAGCTACAAATATCCAAACTTATTGATTCTTTTTGCATATAAAATGGACATGCAGGGACACAACATATCAAAATTTCAAATCATAAAGACTAACACACAGACCATGGTGACTCTCCAAAGATCACCCAGACTCACTGCCTTAGAATCCATCCGAACAACCCTGAGATAATCCACTCTCTACTGAGATATACTTATCCAAAAATTCTGAAATTTTACAGACATCATCACAACACACAAAGAAACATTTTTCATGTTCACACATTTAGCTAATTCTATCTCAGTCATTCCCAGTAAATTCAAACAGACACTGACTTCCTGCTGAAATATTCAACCAGACCAGTCTTACTCAAATAAACATAACTCATCACTTACACAGAATTTTACCAAACCATTTTATAGAATTACAGTTAAGATATAAACTCACAACTTTCATGTTTTACTCTTTACCAAATTATGTCTTTAAGAACATGCAATTAATCTCACAAAATTCTGCAACTACAAAAATCAAGATTTCTGAAATTCTCAACATTCACATTGAAATTAATTAATTCTCCAACATACAAAAATTAATAAAAAAAAAATACTACAAAAATGGAAGATATTACAATTCCACCTTTATAGTACTGTCGAGGCTTATAGTCCCACGGGTACTATTATAGATTAAATAAATTTCAACCTAAGCAAAGACTTTCCGAGGATACTGTCGAAGACCAAAGTCTCACTGGTATCACTAGTTACCTTCTTCTAATCCTAAAGGTAAGTCGCCCGAGAATAGGGCTAAAAGTGTGTATAGAGGATCAGTGACCTATTCTAAAATGGAACTTTATATTATACTCAATACCATACTGCTTCAAATAAGAAAAGATAAATGTGAAATAACATAAATCCTACAAATTAAATACGATGCACAACAAAAGTAAATTTTTCTGGTTAAAAAGAAAATAAGTTTTGCACTATAAATAATAAAAATATTTTTTTAGGCCAAGATAATAGTTTGAAAATTAGATGTGACTCTCTTTTGAAAAAAAAAACGTCCCCAGCGGAGTCGTCAAACTGTCACAACGTTTTTAAAAACGCTACGATGGAATGGCAAAAAAAATAAGCTTTTAAATTTTTAATAAAAAATGGAGTCACCACCAATTGAATTGTTTTAAAAGGCTCAATTAGAAACCTTTAAAAATTTGATCTATTAAACCAAAATTTGGGTTCAGGAGTCACAAACATATAGGGAAGGTGTTAGGCACCCCACACGTTAATTTTCAAAATATTAAATTGGCCTTAAAAATATTTTTTCCATTTATTATTTATACAGTGCAAATTTATTTATTTTCCTTTTAACCAGAATGATAATTATTTGCAAGATTATTTATGAGTATTAATGAAAGATGAAATTAACTGCGAAAATGAAAATTATATTTAATTTGGGTTTTGACTGAGCTTAATTAATTTTATTTATTATTTTTATTTTTAACCATTCATAAAAAATAAATAAAAGAGATAACTATAAATATGGTAAAATGAATTAACAATTAATTTAATTGAACTAAAAATTAATATTTTACAAATTACAAAATTAACTTAAATTACAAATTTTAAAATACAATAAAATAAAGGTTACAATAAAATTTACAAAAATATGGCTCGCTTTAAATCTAACTGCTTTCAACCTTGAAGGAAATGAAGGAAATGAATCACGAGGAACCAAAAATAAAACGAATACAAAAAAGACAACAAAACCAGAAAATAATAAAAAAGCAAAAAACTTGTAAATAGATAAATTATATTTATTTTAAGAGCTCAGATTTATTTTTATCAGTATTAAAAGAAATTAATAACTTTAACTATAAATTAAAATTAAAATCTTTTAATTTTAGAGTTCAAAATTGGGTAACCTTTATTTGAATTTTAATTAATTTTAAATTTTAAATTTTAAATTATCTTTTGATATTGGTAAATAAAAAAATGAATTAACTAAATTAACATAAAAGAAGTAAAATAATAAACTAAACTTACCTTAAATAACGGTTACACATTTTTTAACTTAATTTTACCCCGTCAAAAATTATTTTTCCTTTCTTTTAACAATTCTATTAATTGATTTCGGATCTGGTCATCATCATAACCCTTTTTATACTTACATAATTATATTATTTTTAAGGTTTCAAAATTTATTAAATTGGTGATTGAAATAAAGCATATTCATCCTTTGAATATTAACAAAATTATTATTCAAGATTAAATGCAAATAAATACAAAAATTAGTTTAAAAATTATTCAGTTTAAAATTTTTTTAACAGATTAAGCCCAAATCAAAATAGCTTTTTCTATTTTCACAGATTATTTATTTTATTATTTCAAAAAAATATATTTTAAATTTTAAATGGCCATTTCTCTTTTAGGGAGCAGAATCCCACTACCAAAAGGAAAAACAAATCAAATCCCTAAATAAAAATTCAACAGTAGAGACAAAATCTCATCTTAGAACTGCTTAAATGAATCTAAATTTAGGGATTTGGAAGCCAAATCCATAACATATAATTTCAAGTCAATTTTATGAAAACGATGAACAGTTAAAAATTATAAGTTTAGAAGCGATACCGAAGTAAACCCACCGAAAATGGGACCAGAACTCCAAAACGGCTTCTCTTGAATAGAGATATGGCCACCAAATAATAGCAAATGTTCCCAAGACCACCAGTCCCAGTTTCGCTGGAATGACTACCATAATACACGAGAACAAAGCAAAGAACAATAGGGAAAAAAACTCAGATGATAATACTGTCCATCTCACGAGCATTTTCCCAAAACAGGACTCGTAGCCACGGGAAGTAAAAAAAGGGAAAACTGAGTCAGATTCAAAATATTTAAGAAAAAATCCATGAATATAACTCTGGTAGTCAGTGAGGGGTAGGTAGTCAAGTAACAAACCACAACCAAACCCAAAGAAAAGTAACAGATTTAAGAAAATCCAAATTAGCAATACAATGGATCATAAGCCAAACATAAACATTAAATTCACAGAACAGTGATATAGAAACCAGACCCAGCAAACAAAATCCCAAAAAATCACAGGATATAGTTGAATCAATAATAAAATTGCAAATAGGAAACAGAGCCCAAAGAAAGATGAAACATATTAATAGAATCTGTTTACCATATTCAAGCATGAACCAGACCTAAACATCCTATTCCCAGATAAACAGGACCATGACTCAACGAAAGTGAAAAATCCAAAACTAATCAATTTTCTGATTAGCTAAACCTCAAACAAAATTTCAATCCAACACGAAAATAAACCCAACTGGAAGTCATAGTACAAATTAAAGCCAACTGAAACCAAAATCTGCTATATATATTCTAAAAAAATCGGAATAAATCTAACGAAAACAACGAGCAAACTCACTGTAATCGGGACACTGGATAACAAAAGAAATTGCACAAAACTTTGAACAATTTGGTATTAAGAACCAGACTCACAAAGCCAGAATCGCGAATCCAAAACTCAAAGAAATATAAGGAAACAAACTGTGAAATTTTCAGAAAAAGAAATAGAATACCAGACCCGACTTAGCTCAAAGTCGAATTGATTTTCGAAGTTGAGCACGGTGGGTTGTTCTCGTAGAGGGAGAGGGAAGAAAAGCTCCGATGATGAGGTTTTCGCAGAGGGAGAGAGCAAAAAGAGAGAGAGAGAGATAGCAGAGGCCCCTGTTTTTCATTTTTGTTTCTTTCCTTTTCTGAAAACCAAAACCAAAAAAAAAAAAAAAAACCTCGCCCACTCATTCTATCTTCCGTTATATAAAAAACAAAATAAAGAAAAATACTAAAATACCCCTCTCCTTTTGTTCTAGAATATTCAGCCCCATGGACTTGATTGGATCTGGACTGAATTTTTTTTTTATTTATTTAAACTTTATTAAATTAGGCTGAATCAGGTTTGGACTTGATTGAATTAGGCTAAAAAATTTTAATTTTTTTATTTTGGGCCCACAAATCACACATTAATTTAATCAGAAAATAATATTAATTAAAATTAAAATAAAACAATAATTAAATGCTAAAAATTTAAATTAAATTTTATTTTTTCTTCATTTTTTTGTCAAAATATAGATTTTTTAAATTATAAAATTTTTATTTCTTTTTAAATTTTAATTATTATTAATATTTTAATCAAATTGATAAAAACACTAAAATCTTATATTTTTAAAAGAAATATATTTTAAAAAAATACTTGATAAAATATAGTGTCTACAATCCCTCCCCTTACTTTTTCCTAAGTTGGTCGGATGGCCTTGGTGCCCCTCCTTTGAATTTTTGTTCATTTTCAATGTTAATTTTCCAACCTTTTTCCTTGATTCTTGTTTGAATTAAATTGTTTGACATATTCCTTATAATGAGTTTGTTATATGTTATTTGGACTAACTTGCATATGTGTAATACCTGTCATAAATTTTTTTTTTTTAGATATTATTGTATGTTGTTGAATTGATTGTGGATAGATTAATAAATTGAGGAATTCAGAATCTATATTCAGGAAGGATTTTGTGAGGCAGATTTTAGGATCTTAAAGGAATAATTTGAAAAAGTGTAAAACATAAAAGTTGTAGATTTATATCTCATCTATAGGTTTGTAAAAGGGTTTTGTGAAATTTTGTGTGTGTGAGGAGATATGTCTCATTGACCAAGACTTGTCTAGTTCATTATTTTCTACAGGAATCTGAGCATATTTAATTTTTCTGGGAATGATTGAGACTGAATGAGCCAAAAGTGTAAACATGAGAAATGTTACTTTATGTGTTATGTTGTTGGATGTAAAATTTTAGGGGAATTGGATAAGTATAGCTCAGTTGAGATTGAAATTAATCAAACCTGTTCGGATGATTTTGGGCAATAAAGTCAGGATGAATTTTAGAAATTCATCATAATTTGTTTAGATCTCCTTTTGATTTGAATTCTAGATATGTTGGACCCCTTAGTGTCTATTTTAAGTGACAAAAAGAATCAGGGAGTTTGGATATTTGTAGCTTATTTGCGAGCTGGTTTAGTATGAGTTGACGAGGAAGGGGTTCCAGCTCGGCAGAATCTGCTATTTATGCAAAGTGGTTTTGCGAGCCGGCAACGCGAATAGGTGAATTGGCGAAAAGGGAAATTGGCAAAGTGAGATTGTCGAGGTGGAAATTGGCGAAGAGGAGAATTGCCGAAGTGGGATTGCCGAGGTGGCAATTGGCGAAGAGGAGAGTTTGGCGAAGATGCATTGCCGATGTGGCATATGCGAGGTGGAAATAGGCAAGGAGAGTTTGGCGAGGTGGCATATGAGAAGTGGACATGCGGAGCGGATTGGCGAAGTGGCTTTGGCAAAGTGGCATTACCAGAACAGATTGGCGAGGCGAGCTGGCGAAGCAGAATTGAGAGGCAGTAGCCTATTTAACCAGATACCCAGTAGTTTTGCTTTCACGATTTTCTTCTTCTTCTTTTCTTTGTTCTTCTTCATTTCTTCTCCTATCTTTCTCAAATCAGTTCCATTTGATTCCTAGTGCATTCATACTCAAAATTAATGCATTAAATCACTAGATTAACTCATTTAAAAGGCTTCAATCATCATTTCAGCCTAGATTCTTCAAGAACTCAGTTTTGAAAAAAATAAGGTAATTTTCTCCAAACTTCATTTTCTCTTTAGATTAAGAATTTCTGGTAATTAGAATAGGTATTTATGAGTATATAGAGTCTATTATAAGTAATTTAAGACTATTAATTTTGATAAATATGGAAGATATCAAAATTTATGAAATTGATGAATAGTGACATGAATAGTAAGTATATTTTGAATTTCAGATTTTCTTTAAGAGATAAATTAAATTGATGTTAGGAAATAATAATAGAGACTACAAGAGGGTTAAATTACAAGGAATTATACTATGTATTATTGATTAAGGAAAACCTTAATTTTGAGAATTTGAAAAATTTTTCATAGGAGAAGAGAACTCAAGAAACTAGAGGAGATTATTGATTAAGCAAGCTATTGATGGAAATACAAGGATAAACTTATTTAGAGGTAAGTATGAATATCATAAATGTCTTGCTTCTTATGAGATGATTGCTCAATATTTATTATATATATATGCTCTCGGTAATTATATCCCTGCTATATTATGCCTACTGTATTCGTTATATATATATATATATATGATTATGACTTGGTCATTTCTTGGACCAAGATCATGATAGCCTTTGTAATAAATGCCAAATAGTCTCTTGACCAAATTTCAGTTTTATGAGAATGTAGTTTTTTTTATGAACCCGGAGATAAACATGTGTAGAATGCTCTTCCCAATGAGAGTAAATTCATTAGTCCAATGTACACAATGGGAGCCCAGCTGTCACACCCCAACTCCAGTGGTGTGACGGTCCTAGGGCAAGGGTAGGCTTAAGGCCACCATAAACCCGTAGAACTCACAGATCACAATTCTCATTAATGCCAAATAGATTATAACATCACATTTCACCATAAAATTTCTATATTCATACATATAATCAAACGAAATCAAATACATCCTTCTATATCATTCCATATCTTTCTCTTGTTCCTTAATGATCAAAAGAAAACATCTCTCATCAAAGAGGAACAAGAGTATCCAAAGGATAACATTCATACATCAAAATATTCTAGTATTCCCAAAAGACTAGCTACGGAGCTCTAGAATATACTC
>CANXYC010841478.1:0-13794 GCA_948193065.1 Aleurites moluccanus
CTCCAATAATCTCATAATAATTATTTCTTTAACTAATTGTTCCTTTTATATATATATATATATATATATATATGTTATTAATTAATATAATTTTATGTATGGAATAATTAAATAAATATAATAATTAACTAAGTATAATAACGGGTCCCCATGGAGACAGGGATGGGGATCCTCACGGGGTAGGGAATACACTCTCCGTCCCGCCCCATCCCCGCTAACGGAGAAAAAATATTCTCCATCCCCGCCCCATGGAGAGACAAATCGGGGAATCCCCACCCCGTTCGGGGTAAATCCCAGCGGAGAACGGGGATTCCCCATCCTATTGCCATCCCTATCGGTAGGTGGGTAGTTTCGATACACCCATCGATTGACATGAGATGGAACATGGATATTCGTGCTCCTAATGAGGCTTGTACTGGGCTTTCCATTCTTCTGTATGTGACACCCAGGGATAACTATGCGATATTCTATCGCACCCGTCTAATGGGTCCTGTTGGTGATCCATGTAGACGACTAGAGTGTGCATCTGACATTGCTGGTTCGTCTTCTGCCAGACCAGGTCGAGTTTATAGTATAGGCGCGTCAAGAGATCCTTCTTCAACTGACCCCGGCATTACTCCTGAGACACGAAATGATCCTAGCCAGGTCGTCTTGGGCCTCAGTTATTTGTTCCCTGAAGATATCTTCGATATTAATGCTCACGGAGAGATGCAGACATTCCATCTTACGGATGCGGTCCATCCTCATACACCAAACTTCCCTGATAACCCCGGGTATGTTGATGCTCTTTATGCTTTGCTTTCGGAAATGATCCTTTAGCTTGTGATACCTCCTAGCTTAGCCTTCAGAAATGATCCTTTAGCTCGTGATACCTCATAGTTTTGCTTTCGGAAATGATACTTTAGCTAAGCATCTGACATTTTACTCTTTTTTCAGCTTACCATAGAGTGGGCTCGCCACAACTATGTTATGGAGTGTAGAATGGAGCTAGCCTTGATGGGTATGCTAACTCAACTTGATTTCAGGACTGATTCGCCTCGTCCACCGGAGGACCCTCGCCGGCTCCGTTAAAGAGACTGAGCTTTTTTTCTAGCTTTTCGTATTCTTCTTCTTCTTCTTTTTTTTGTTTCTTAACCATGATGTATGGATGTTATGATGGTGCTATGAATGATGTTTAATTATTTTATTAAACCGCCTCATGTCATGGATGCAGACTAAAATGTCATGTTATATAATTTCAGTCCAAAAATGAAATTAAATGCATTAAAATGCCTAAAAATACCTAAAATATTTGGAAATGTCTTAGAATGCCCCGCACCCATAAAATTCTAAAAAAAACTCAGATATCCCTGAAAATCCTGTCAGGCAGATATGCTACCGCTGGCCTGAAGGGGCTGTGCCGCCCAAGGTGTATGGCAGTGCCACCCTGGGCTTAGGGTGGTTGCCGCTTGGTGCTCCAAGGGGCTTGGGGACTCCGCCACCATGAGGTGGTGTTGCCGCCCTAGGCCTTTGGCGGCGCCGCCAGCCTTAGGTGGTGCTGTTGCGCCCCAGCCTATTTTGGCTCATTCTTCTATAAAAAACGGCCTCCCTTTCTTCTTAAAAAGTTACTTTGACTCTTCTTAGCATCCCTCTGTGCTTTCTTAGTATTTTCTTTCCGACTTTTCTCTCTCATTTTACTCAAAAAGGTCAATGGAGCCCTACTATAGCCACCACATGTTTTTGTGGACCAATAACCTGGACAAAGTCAAAAAGATCAATCTGGGCAAATATGGAGTCAACTCTGTTCTGACTCTGAGGGGTGTAAAAGTTAATTGGGATTTTCTAAAATCTTGTTTCAGGTTTTGGGACCCTGTTGACCATGTGTTCCGATTCGGCACCAATATGGAGGAAATGTGCCCTACTTTTGAAGAATTCAACGCCATCTTCGGAAGTAGCCCAAATGCTGCCTTAGCTATCCCTGAACATAAGGTTGGATATTTTCATTCTTTCAAAAGGCTTTTGGGGTTGAGACACGAGCTAGCCAGCTCTATGGTCGTGGAAGGCCGAATCAACCTAGCTGTAGTTTATAGCTGAGTTCCAATATCCAGAAGATTCGGGGGACAAAATGAGAGAAAAACATAGAATGAATGCTTTGGCTCTGTGTTTGACCGTTGGATGCCTCTTCTTTAACTCACCTGGTTGGGGAGACATTCAGGTAGTGGAGTTAATTGCTCAGATAGAGCGGGGTTGCACCATTGCTGGCCTGATCTTAGTAGAAACTCTATAGAGCCTATATGAAAATTTTAGAGCCGAAGGGCCTTGGTCTGTTACCCTTGTCATTTTACAGGTAAAAACATCTTGTATTTTTTTTTCTCTTTTTTTTTTTTACCCCCTTTTGCTCCTTTTCAGGTTTGGCTCAAGGATCACCTATAAGTAGTGACTCCCTTAGATAAAATGACATATTCGGCTGCCCGATACCGCATACGGAGAACTCTGATTCCCTTTGACATAGAAAAGGAGTGGTTTGCCTGGATTTTAGAGCTGGATTCTAAAGAGCTTCTTTGGTATTGCTCCTGGTATGGGATTGACTCATTCATTATAATGAGCTATGGATACAGGATGGTATATTTGCTGGGAATTTCCATGACCTCATTCTACCAAGGACCCAGAATCTTGAGGCAGATGGGTCAGCCACAGGGCATTCTACCGGACGGAGCTATTTTTCCCATATCTTCGATTACCGGACCTGTATCCAAAGCCATAATGAATGGCTGGAGGCTGTCGATGCGCTTTGTACGTCCTGTTGGATTGTTAGGCAAGCTGGAAGATTATGACTCCTGGTTCATCACAGAAGTTTGGCCCATTGAGAAGATCAGACGAGTCGCCTTGATTACAGAATTGGAGGCTGACATTGAGACTAAAAATATTGAGACAGATACAATGACAAAACCAGAGGAAACTGTTGCGACCAAAGACGAGGTGGAGGTGAAGGTTGAACCAAATACACTTATGACCGAGGATGGGGACTTTAATGACTCAGAGGATGTTCATCCCAGGAGAAGACGAGCTTAGACTAGGACTCTTTTTTTTTTTTTTTTTTTTATGTTTGTTTGTATTCCATCTTTTGGAACTTTTATGAACTTCATTCATTTAAATTTGCCGAAATTGAATAAAATGAGATGGAATTTTATTGTTTTGACTCTGACAGAAGAGACATGACAGAATACTTTGACGCAAAAGGACTCGAAAATAATTAATGAATTCCAATTCAAAATAAGGCATTATATATATATATTATTTATTTTTTTATTTTTTTATTTTTGTTATTGCTCTAATTTTTGCCCGAGCGGCCCTTTCGGGTTTTTAACTCGCCAAGCATGAACCAATTAATCTAGACACATAAAATGATAATTTTATTATGCTTTGGATCACACCTAAGGTGGGCTGCCTACGTATCTCCATTTGCATTTTTTTTTCACACATCAAAATTTTCTTTTAGGAGAATCAGGTCCTCGTAGTTCTGTTTATACAATGCATCATGAAATAAGAATTACACAAAATATCTCTTTAATTGGTCGAGATTACAAGGGTTTGAAAATTCGTTCCCATCTAGATCTATAAGTATGACACCTCCTTCGGACAAGATCTTCTTTAGCACATATGGTCCGACCCACTTTGGCCTGAACTTCCCTCTTGGATCATACACAGGAGTTCTGATTTCCTTAAGCACTAAGTTGCCTTCCTCCAATCCTTTGTTAGTTACCCTTTTATTAAATGTCGGGCTAGCCTTTGTTGATACCCTTGAATTCGGTAGAGTGCATCCACCCTTTTTTCATCAATAGCATTCAGCTGGTCATGATACCCTTTGATCCATTCTGCCTTACTAAGCTGATTCTCTCTCATGACCCTTGCAGAGTAGATCTGTACCTCAATTGGAAGGACCGCTTCCATCCCATATACTAAAGAATACGGAGTTTCCCCCGTTGGTGTTTAAATGGAGGTCTGATACCCCCCATAATGCAAATGGAAGGCATTCATGCCAATTTCTATGATTAGTGATCATCTTTTGCAAAATGGTCTTGATTGTTTTATTTGCTGCTTCAACTGCCCCGTTGGTCTGAGGATGATAATGAGAAGACCTATGATGCTGAATCTTTTCCTTTTCAAGCAAATTTATTACTTCTTTTCGAAAATGAGACCCATTGTCGGCGATGATCTCGAAAGGCAATCCAAATCGACAAATGATGTTAGTTCGGATAGAGTGTGCCACCTTTTTAAAATTCAACACCTGATAAGAGGTTGCTTCTACCCACTTTGTGGAGTAATCTATTGCCACCAAAATGTACTCATGACCATTTGAGGATTTAGGACTGATGCGCCATATGACATCAATGCCCCAGGTAGCAAAAGGCCAGGGTGTTGTAGTCAGGTGCAACGAAATAGGAAGTCGCTTCTGAAGCTTCGCAAATATCTAGCACTTGTGGCATTTTTGAACATATTTAGCACAATCGTCATTCATTGAAAGCCAAAAATATCCCAAGTTCATGATTTTCCTAGCCAATGCAAAACCATTCATGTGCGGACCTTCTTCACCGCCATGTACCCATTCCGTGATTTGTTGAGCTTCCTCCTCTGTTACGCACCTAAGGTGGATGTTATCCCCAGGCTCTTTTATACAAAACATCACCATTCGGTATGAAATTGCTAGCCAATTGTCTCAGGGTCCTCCGGTCTGATTTGGATGTCCCTTCCAGATACTAGTCATTTTTCAGGAATTTGAATATGTCCCAATACCATGGCTTACCATCGGCTAATTGAATCTACATGCATGTCGTAACATAACCCGGTTGCCTTCGTACTTCAATGATCACTGGACGTGCAATCTCATTACCTATCATGTCTATCATGGAGGCCAGCATTGCCAAAGCATCGGCAAACTGATTCTTGGCTCGAGGTAGATAGTGGAAAGATAATTCATGAAAGTTTTCTGCTAAATCAATCACGCGTTGATAGTAAGGAACTAAACGTTCTTCTTTTATCTTCCATTTACCCAAAGCTTGTGACATAATCAAATTAGAGAGTCCCCATAGACCTCTAGGCAATCAATTCTCATGTTTGTGGTAACCTCTAAACCACATATGCAGGCTTCATATTCTGCCTCATTGTTTGTTACTTCAAAGGATAATTTAATGGCCATGGGTAAATGATACCTATTTGGGGTGGCAAGTACGATCCCCGGCCATAACCCTTGCCGAGCTGCTCCATCGAAGTACAACTTCCAAACTTCGGGTATTAATTCCATGATGTCTTTGTCGGGGAATTCAAGCTCAAATGGTTCACCATCTATTAGGGTAGCAACTAGCTGGTCTGCTATCACACTTCCCTTGATAGCTTTTCTTAGAACATACTTAAGATCAAAAGTTGCTAGAATTGCCAACCATCAAACCATTTTGCTATAAAAAACTGGCCTCTCCATAAGGAATTTCAAGGGGCTCCTGTCAACAAGGACATGTGTGGTATATGAACCCAAATAATGTTGCAGCTTATGGCATACCCAAACCAAGGCAAGACACAACTGCTCAATTTGATTGTACTTTAGTTCATGAGCAAGCTTGCGCTTACTCAAGTAATAGATAGCATTTTCTTTGTACGAATCTATAACATTTTGAGCGAGCATCGCCCCCATGGCCTCTTTGGTCACAGAGAGGTATAACAACAAGGGTTTACCGGGTCTTGGAGGTTGCAATACAGGAGGGTTTAGCAGGTATTGCTTGATTCTTTCAAAAACTTGCTAACATTCATCATTCCATTCTTTGGAAGCCCCCTTCTTCAACAATTTAAAGATGGGTCCACAAATATCAGCCAATTGAGAGATGAACCTACTAATGTATTGCAAACGACCTAAGAATCTCCTGATTTCCTTCTCAATCTTTAGAGCTGGCATCTCCAAAATAGCTCTTGATTTAGCTGGGTATACTTTTATCCCCTTCTTGCTCGCCATATGGCCCAAGAATAAACCTGAGGATGCACCAAAAACACACTTAGTCGGATTCAATTTTAGGTTGTAATGTCTCAACCTCAAAAAGAAATGCGTTAATGCATCTATGTGTCCTTTTGCTATTTTGGATTTTATCACCATGTCATCAACATATACTTCCACATCCTTGTGAATCATGTCATGGAAGATAGTTGTGGCCATTCTCTGATATGTTGCCCCAGCATTTTTCAACCCAAAAGGCATGACCTTGTAGTAGTAGGTGCCCCATTATGTCACAAAAGCTGTCTTTTCTTTATCAGGTGGATAAACTTGTATCTGATTATAACCCGCATATAGATCAATCAAGGAGACTACCTCAGATCCGGCCATGCGATCTACTAGTAAGTCTATATGAGGTAAAGGAAAGTCATCTTTTGGATATGCTATGTTCAAATCCCTATAATCGATGCACATTCTTACTTTCCCATCCTTTTTAGGCACATGCACTATGTTGGCTAGCCATGAAGGGTAAGTGATAGGTTCAATGAAACCATTCCTCAACAACTTAGAAACTTCTTCTTTAATATTGAGAGACCATTCCATCTTCATTCTCTGTAGCTTCTGTTTTACGGGCTTCACATCCTCATAAGTTGGAATCTTATGGACCGCTATACTTGGATCGATACCCGTCATGTCTTCGGGCTCCCAAGCAAAATAGTCTAAAAATTCTTTAACTATTTTGAATAAAGAAGCTTTATCATAGAATGATGATGCAATGAATGTGATTTTTCGTTGATCATCTGTGCCAAGATTAATTGATTCTTTATTCTGTTCTTTTATTTCTTTTATTTCTTTTTATTTTGATGCCTTACTTAAATTGGATTCATTGAAAGGGAAGGAAGACTCAGAGAGATAAAAGGAAAACTGGAAAGTTTTATTGCTAACAGAAGTTTTATCCTTGCGGACAACATTAAAACTGAAAGAAGGACCAGGGAGATCCTTTTCTGACTCTACAGAAAAAAAAGAAAAAAATGACTCAACAGACTCAGACTCAGACTCAGACTCTGCTTCGGACTCGAATTCTGATCGGACTTGGCTGGGAAGGAAAGTGTTTCATCAAGGTTGGGAAACTTCTCAATGTGCTAGTTGTCTGGTGCAACCAAGATAGGATGGATGAGCTCAGCAGGGTTTGTTGCCACTTCACTTCCAATCATGAGAACTTGCACAAAGAGAGTAGCCTCCATGTTTTCCTCCCAATCTTGCTCTAGAAAGTAGATGGGCTTACAATCCTCCAAACTGAGCCTGACATCAAAGAAAATTTCAAAACCTGGGATTAACTTCATAGTTACAGGGCAATATCATGGTTCAACAAAGCCACAGAAAGGAAAATCTTCCCCTTCTTTTATAAAATACCCATTCAAAGTTATGAAGTAAAGGTGCACCTGCCAATCAAAAGCCTCACCTCTCTTTTTAGCCTCAACTCTCCTTTTGGCTCTTATCTCAACCTCCTCTAAATCCTCTTCGGATGGCTTATAACCAAGTCCAAAAGGTGGGTTGGCTACTGCATATTCCTCGAAAGAGGTTATCCCCTGTTGATTCCTCCTAAGACCTAAACCAGAAAAATCGTTCATTTTCTTTAAGATGTTAGCCACTGCTATGTTTCCAAAAGGATCGAAATCAAACGGGACTAACTATTTACCTCCTCCTTATTCAATGAATTGTATGGTGTCAAAGGAGAAACCAGACAAAGGGACATTATTTGGCTCAGGCTGAATTCCCAGAATAGGAGCAGAGCTGGGAACCTTACTTTTCCCATGTGCATCACCTTTGATAGTGACTACTGCAGTTCCATGATGCATCTTGAGCTTTTGATGCAAGGAGGATGAAACAACCCTTGCTTTATGAATCCAGGGCCTTCCAAGGAGGAGGTTAAAGTAGGCAGGCACATCAATCACTTGAAAGGGGATAGGAGCAGTTATAGGTCCGATCGTCACATCAAGAGTAGCCACCCCCAGGACCTCTCTCTTTGTATTATCATATGCCCTCACAATCTAATTGGAGGGGGTGAAATTTGCAGCATCAAGGCCCAAGCAACTTGCAACTTTCAATGGGCACATATTCAGAGTCGACCCATTATCAACCAAAACCATGGGGACTATTTTCCCTTAGGTCATAACAGTTATATACAGAGCCTGGTTGTGATTTTCTCCTTCCTTTGGAAAATCACGATCGGTGAAAGAGATGGAAGCAACCTTGGTTGTGCTAGTGAGGGAGGCTACCAAGGTTTCAGGAGAAATGTCAATTGGAGCTTAGCATTGATTCAATGCCAAAAGAGCTTGGAGATGTGGGAAGGATGACTGTATGAGACTCCAAATGGAGATGTTGGCTTGGGTTTTCTTTAACTGTTTGAGGATAGCATAATCTTCAGGCTCATTGCTTATCTTCTCCATAGGGGGGAACATGCTGGACTGGTTGTTGTACTGATGACGTTGGTTAATAGAATCTACCACTCCTTGTTATTGCGTCTATCTCTTCCATAAAAATCATTAAGATCTAATACACAACAAAAATCATTATTTGATCTAATCAAAGAGATTAGATCCATTTATGTGTCGCAAGAGTGGAGAAAGTCGACATTAATTTGATGATTCGGAAGAGGGTTGGTGCTGATGTTGGGTCTTGCTTTTAGTGGAATGATATCGCCATTATCCACCAAGTCCTGGATCTTATGCCTAAGGTTCTTGCACATTTCTGTTTTGTACCCTGCACCCTGATGATATTCACAATATTCACTCATATTTCAGCTTTTGGGCAAAGGATTTAGGGGTGCCCTAGGCTCTAAAGGCTTTACCAAATTTGCCTCTAATGCCTTCTAGTATACCATGACTAATGGCATACCCAGATCAGTAAAAGACCTCCTTTCGAGTCTCATAGGAGGATGGTTTGATATGGTCACAACTTCCTCGCCTTTCTGATTGACGAAAGTATGGTGGGCATAGTGGGTGTATGGTGGGCATAGTGGGTGTTTTTTCTATACCTTGAACTAGAGGATTCTTACTTGATTTGCCCGTTCTGGATTAAATCCTCTATCTTTGATGTTGTGGCAATAAAGGCTTTAAATTCCGGCAAATACTGGGTTTGGAGATGAGTCCGGTAACTTGTAAGGAGATTCTTAATGATTATATCAATCTGCTCCTCCTCGATGGGCCTGTTCATCATTTAGGCTGCTTTAGCCCTCCATCTAGTGAGAAAAGTGGAGAAGGACTCCCTTTGTTGTTGCTTGGTGGTCTCCAAGTCTCTCCTAGTGATGTCCACCTCAATGTTATAATAATATTGCTTGACGAAAGCATTGCAAATATCATCCCATATTTTCTTCAAATTGGTGTCCAAGTCAATAAACCATCTCATCGCCGCACCTGTGAGCTACTGTTGGAACAATTGAGCAAAGAGCTCATTGTCCACCCCCAATGGCTTCATAGCCCCCACATACATCTTTAAGTGAGTTTTGGGGCAGGTAGTGCCATCAAATTTGTCCATGCTAGGCATTTTAAACTTTGGAGGAACCCTAGCATTTGGGAATAGAGTAAGTGAATCCACATCGATCAGATCCTCATGCTTTTTAATATTTTTTAGAAGCCTTTCCATAGCTTCAAATTTATCCATCAATTTCTTAGTTTATGTTGAGTTGGAATTCTCTCCTCTATGAAAAAGATTTGGGGAGGAGGATGGCATAGTGCGACCGGTCAAATTGATAGCCTATGGTGGAATGGTAGTTTCAGGAGCTTTTCTGTTATTTGTCAGATCAATAATAGGGTTTAGTGGAAGGGATGAGGATGTATTAGGGGCATCAGCTTGAGGGGCACTTGTTCTTTGGCCCATCATAGTTTTCACCTCAATAAAGATGGATTGGCATTGTGTATCAAGGGCATGGCTAAAGGCAACCTGGAAGTTATCCTCTTGCTTTTTGAGTAGGTTAGCTAACATTATTTTTATGGCCTCCATACCGGGTGCTGTGCTTTCCATTTGTACCTTTCAAAATAAACATTCGGAATCAGGTCATGGTGGTCCAAACAAAACCTAAACAAAGGTGGGAAAGTAAGTTTTGAAGGTTTTGTGGATGGTTTAATGGGTTTGAAGTTTTGGGCTTTGGGTTTGACCATTGACTCATTGGTTCTTAGTCCACAAATGCATGAATGCATGGTCATGCATGGATGCATGTATGTATGAAGAAAATAGGTTTCATGATGACAATTTAACATTATTATGGTTGATGGGCCCTAAGGTCCAAGGTCTAATGTTCATTACATGAAAGCTAGGTGGTTTGGTTTAAAGGGTACCCGTCACACTAGAACAATGATATACCTAACCACATGTGAAATAATGAGTTTCACGTAGGTCCAACAGTATGACTGCTCATTACATCTCAAAAAGGGTTTAAAGATTCGTCGCGGGGTGGATGCTTTCACTATCTTCCAACATACTCAAAGAGAGTTGTCGGATCGATGCTACTCGCTATCCAAAGGTTAAATTTCGTAACTGGTGATATAGTGATGCATGAAAATCAAGGTTAAACTAAAAGCCAAGTAAAAAGTCATTTTTGAAAATATTTTCAACCGATTGATAGTCCTCTTTAACTTTTTTAAAAAGTTTATCCCCAGTGGAGTCGCCAACTATGAGGCCTCACCTGAGCACCGCGTCCGGGTCCGCTTTTAA
Source organism: Aleurites moluccanus (assembly GCA_948193065.1). Taxonomy (NCBI): domain Eukaryota; kingdom Viridiplantae; phylum Streptophyta; class Magnoliopsida; order Malpighiales; family Euphorbiaceae; genus Aleurites; species Aleurites moluccanus. The sequence goes on from CANXYC010841478.1 coordinate 10,670, forward strand.
ATATGGGATCGGAATGCTCATTTGGGGCAATTTCTCATGGAGGAGACGACCTTAGTGCCTTTTATTTGAAAATAATTTTGATTTTTGAAGTCGCCATCTTAAGTTATTTTTGTTGGAAAATTTTAAGGTAAAAACCCATTTTGACTCCAATTTTATCCCAAAGGAAGAAAAAGTGCACTAGTCTTTGAAACCAAAGAGGATTTAGGGACTAGGTTTTTAGTTGAACTTGGCTTTTAATTTTAACCTCGATTTAAAATGATTTTCATGAGCAATTAAAGAATGACACATAAGATGCATGATTAAGTAAATAAATGGATGAAAAATTGAAATATAATCAATCAAGTAAAACAATTAAAAGAAAGCAATAAAAGTAAATTATTACACCTCAAAATCCCAAAATAGGGGATATCAACTCTAGCCCTTATGGGTTCTAGGTTGATCACACATTCCCTAAAGAATACATTCAACAAATAAAATAAAGCAAATAATCAAATCAAAAGAGATGGTTTTTTTGTCTTTTTTGGATTTGAAGTTTTTATACAACTTGCCTGCGTATCCCGTTGAATGGGAATCAAAACCCACGCAGTTCTTCCTTTTCGCGAAGGAGGGTTGATTTTATTCCCAATTTATCATGTTTTTGATTCTTTATTTTGATGCTCTACCAAAGTAAAGAAGATGAGTTAAGAGACCATACCTTTGCACTAGCTTTTAGGGATGTTGACGGGCAGAGTGCTCTTCCGGACCGGAGTTCCACCTTGGATCTGATGTTTTAGGGATGTTGGCGGACGGAGTGCTCTTCCGGACTGGAGTTCCACCTTGGATCGGATGAAGCCTAAGAAAATGGATCGAAATTTCTTCTTAGCTCTTAAGAAAACAAACTGATAGAGGGACCTCGCTTAGAAAGAATATAACTTTGAGCCTCAACATGCCCCTAGTAGCAACTGTTTAAATTCAAAGAGAGCTAAAAAGAAGAAAATATGACTTGAAGGGGAAAAAGACGAAATCAAATAGTGAAAATTTAAACTAAATGATTTCTTGTCTTCTTCTTCTTATCTTTTGTTGTTCTTGTGTCTTTTGGAAAGTGGGAGGAGGCTTCATATTTATAATAGGAGCTTGGGGGGTCGAATCCCATAATTTTCTAATGTGGGATTCGGAAGAAAAAGAGTTCAGAATGGAGCTGCCGCCGGCAAGAGGAACTGTTGCCACCGGAAGTGGGGCGTCGCCGCCAGGGGGCCTTGGCGGCACAGGGTCTGAAGGAGGGCGACAACAGTGGCAAAGAGCCATGCTGCCACCCAGAGGGGGTGGCGGAGCCACCACCCCTCTCTGGCGACAATGCCATGCCTGAAGGTTGGCACTTATGCCCAGACTTCATTCTGAGGCCATTCTGAGTCCGTCCGAGTGCTGGTTTGGTTTCGGTGAGTGCCGTTCATGTTGGCATGAGTCCGAGAGGTGTAAAAAATGAGTGTTCACAATTGAGTCCCACATCTTGTACCTCCAATATATGTGATGGATCAAACAAATATTTCCGTAGCATCGAGATGTGGAAAATCGAATGTACGTGGCTCATGTTGGGTGGAAGAGCCAATCTATTGGCCACATTACCTACCTTCTTAAGAATCTCGAATGGGCCTATAAACCTTGTGACAACTTTCCCCTCTTCTTAAATCTCATAATACCCTTTATTGGTGAGACCTTAAGGAAGACATGGTCACCAACTGCAAAGTGTACTTCTTTCCTCTTCGGATCAGCATAGCTTTTCTGCCTATTGAAAGCAGTCTTCATCTGATCTCTAATCATAGGCACCTTTTCCATAGTCTCCCTGATTAACTATGGCCCCTCTAGCTGCTTTTCCCCTGGCTCTACCCAACACACTAGAGATCTGCACTTCCTACCATATAGTGCTTCAAATGGAGCCATACCAATAGAAGAATGGAAATTGTTGTTATAAGAGGACTCAATCAATAATAGATAGTAATCCCAGTTACCTTTGAAATCCAGAACACACGGTCTAAGCATATCCTCTAAAGTCTGAATTATCCTCTCTGACTGTCCATCAATCTGCGGATGGAAAGCAGTACTGAATCGTAACTGGGTACCCATAGCCTCCTGAAATTTCTGCCAAAACCAGAAAGTGAACTTTGTACCTCTGTCTGAAATGATCATCAAAAGAACTCCATGAAGTCGCACAATCTTATCCACATGCAACTGTGTATACTGAGCTACTGTATAACTAATCTTAACCTCTAGAAAATGAGCAGATTTCGTCAACCGGTCTACAATCACCCATATGGAGTCATAACCCCTAGTAGTCCTTGGTAGACCCACTACAAAATCCATAGTAACCTGCTCCCATTTCCACTATGGCAACTCAATCTCCTAAAGCAACCCTGATGGCTTCTAATGCTCAAACTTAACCTGCTGACAGGCTCAGCATTTGGAGACGAACCGAGCTACAACTTCCTTCATACCAAGCCACCAATATACATCTCTCAGATCATGGTACATCTTGATAATCCTTGGATGTACACTGTATGCTGAATAATGAGTCTCTCTCATAATCCGATCCCATAACCCGTCCATATCCGGTACACATATATGCTTCCCACACTTCAGTACACCATCCTCCATTGTAAACTCTGTCATCTTACCACTCTGTACATCTATAACACCCTAGCTTAAGGGCTTAGAACATAAGCTTAAAGGGGTAAACCTAAGGGGGTTTATTATTTGTCTGTATGTTATGTATGATGCATGATTTTGCTTAAATTGAATGAATATACATGTTTTAGATAGTTTTACACATGTAAGTACATCAAAGGCTGTTAGGAAGAAATTGGAAGAAACTTGAAATTTTATGAACTGGGGGCAAAATAGTCATTTTGCACCCCTTCGAGTTCTTATGGAATTATCACCATATTTAGAAGTAGAAAATGATTTAAGGTAATGTAAATGATGTTATTTAGTTTATTTGAAGATTTGATGGAAAAATAAACTCGATTGAAAATTGTACCGGGTAAGCTCCTCAATTGAAGTGCTTGAGGTGCTTGAGGTGTTTCGGTTGCACTAAGGGCATTATAGTCTTTACCTTTGAGGTATGGAATTATACTATGTATGCAACCTTATGA
>CANXYC010841544.1:0-19027 GCA_948193065.1 Aleurites moluccanus
ATGTATTTTTGTGTGATTGATGTGTTTTGTAATGATTTTATAGCTTATCGGAGTGTTATGTGTGATAATAGGTGAACCGTCAAAAACTCCCGATAGGAGTGTTGATCGGCGAGCCGAGTAGGTTTAGAGATCTTGAATTGAGGAAATATAGTGCATTGTGCTTGAGGTGAGTTCTTTTATATATTTTTGCATGAATTGCATCATTTATCTTATAATATACCATTTGAGTTATAAAAATGCCATTTATTTCCCAAAAGTACATAAAGTGTCATTTGGCCCGTAAATAAACTCACCGCAAGTACTTAAACTGACCTAATCTTTGGCAGGCTATAAAATAAAAACCAGAAAGCCAATTGGGTCACCACTTGGCCCAATCACCTAGTCCCGACCTAAGCTTCGAAACGGTACCTCATAGTCCATCTAATTCTTTTGGTAACCCAGTTAACCAGAAACTACCTAAAAATTCTAAAACGGACCCGTAATTTGATAGTCAGTTGCGACAGCGAAACTGAGCCCCGTCGGGCCAATTTTCGATAAACTTCAAACTTCTTCTAATATTTCTCATATATGTATATATGATTGTTTTATTGCTATATAAGTTGTATATATATTATATTTACTGTTATATGGAGGCACATTCATATGATATTAAAATTGGGCTATTTCGATGGTATAGCGGGTAAGTCCATCGACTGTGTGCACACTATGTTTATGGGACCCTTACTAGAGAGGGACGTTATATTCTCTAGTCATAAGGAAAATATCTTTATGAGAGTCATATATTTATGGGACCCCTGCTAGGGAGGGACGTTATATTCCTTAGTGTAGTGCACTTTATGATAGTGCTGAGTATTAAAGTTCAAAAAGTAACCCAAAATCCTGTGATATTATATGTGTTCTACCTTTTATTATCTAAATGGTTATTATATTACTATTATTACAGTTAATTACTTTATTATTCATTTGATATACTTTATTAAATTCTTTTGACTTTATATTGGCATTAACATTTTTATTGAGCATTTACTGCATCTTTATACATTTGAACTCACTGAGTATTTTTATACTCATTCTCCTAGTGTTTTAATTATTTTTCAGGTCTTCGGTGAGGCGCGTCTTTCCATTGGCATACCCTTCTTCTGCCTTGGAAGTTAATGATTTACATGTAAATATCGAACTTCTAAAGACTATGTAAATAATGTATAGAATAGTATTCCATGGTACTGTATAATAAGATTTGGCATGTAGATATAATTATAAGTTTGCATATATATATAGTTTAGCTTGTTAATGATATTTTGAATGTTTATATATATAGGAATATTTGAATGATCAGACATATTTATATATTGATATTGAGATGTTGTTGGAGATCCAGAGGGATCATTAGCTGGAGATTGGTTGTGGTTGATATTAGAAGTGTTGTTTGTTTGTTTTGTTTTGGGGATAGTCCTATTATAGAGGAGATGCTATCAAATTTTCTTCAGCATTTTTAAGTTAATTAAGCTGTTTATATTTATTGCATGCCATATAGATAGTTATATTGGGTTCTTCGTGGTACTGGTCGCTTATGCATCACCAGTACCCTAGAACCGTTGCGACTCCCGGGTTAGGTCATGACAAGATCGAGTTACCCGAGTGGAAATAGGATTAGGTTACCATGGATTTGTAGTCGGTTTGCCGAGAACTACAAGGGGTTATAACTCCATATAGGTTATTGTAGACCGGTTGACGAAATCTGCTCATTTTCTGGAGGTTAAAACCAGCTATTTGGCAGCTCAGTATGCACAGTTGTATGTGGATAAGATTGTGCGACTCTATGGAGTTCCTTTGATGATTATATCATATAGAGGTACACAGTTTACTTCATGATTATGGAAGAAATTTCAGGAGGCTATGGGTACTTAGTTACGGTTTAGCACTACTTTTCATCTGCAGACTGATAGGCAGTCAGAGAGGACAATCCAGACTTTGAAAGATATACTTTGGTTGTATGTTCTAGATTTAAAAGGTAACTAGGATCAATATCTACCATTGATTGAATTCTCATACAATAATAGTTACCACTCTTCTATTGGTATGGTTCCATTTGAAGCACTATAAGGTAGGAAGTGTAGATCTCTAGTATGTTGGATGGAACCAGGAAAGAAGTAGTTATAGGGTCCAGATCTGGTCAAGGAGACAATGGAAAAGGTGCCTATGATCAGAGATCGAATTAAGACTACTTTCAGTAGGCAAAAGAGCTATGCCGATCCGAAGCGTAATGATGTACATTTTGCAGTTGATGATCATGTCTTCCTTAAGATCTCACTGATGAGAGGTATTATGAGATTTGGGAAGAAGGGAAAGTTGTCACCAAGATTTATAAGTCCATTTGAGATTCTCAAGAAGATTGGCAATGTGGCCTATAGATTGGCTCTTCTACCAAATCTGAGCCATGTACATCCGGTATTCCACATTTCTATGCTACGAAAGTATGTATCAGACCTGTCACAAGTATTGGAGATGCAGGATGTGGGGCTGAATGAGGACTTGTCGTATGAGGTGCTTCCAGTGGAGATAATTGACCGATAAGTCAGACAGTTGCGGAACAAGGAGATTCCCATGGTAAAAGTGATTTGGAGGAACCAGTCAATAGAGGAGTGCACTTGGGAGAGCGAGCAGGAGATGAAGGACAAATATCCATTCCTGTTCCAGCAATAAGGTATGCATTTTATTTAAATTCGATGACGAGTTTATTTGAAGGGGGGTAGAATGTAATACCCTAGGAAATCATATCTTATATGCATGATCTAATTCTCAGTATGTGGTTTAAAGGTATTGAAATGATGAGAAATAATTTTAGAGACACGATTAGAAAGCGAATGAAATACTTTTCCGGAAATTATCGATGTCAGAAACATTGCCGAGAAAATAGCAGTCTGGACAACAGTTGAATTTTTTATTCTGATTAGGGGGTAAAAGATCACATAAATACATATGTAATTATGGTCAAAAGAAAGAGGTGAAAAATATTTAGGAACACTGAAAAAGTAAGTAATGGCAAAACCGTAAATAAATGGAACTTCGAGGGGAATAGTGAAAATTAGTTTGTCTGAACTTCATAATGGTTTTGAAATTATTTTTATAAAGTATAAATAAAAATAAGCCTTTTGATTCTGCACTTTGAAATCCAATTCTCAACAGAATTGTCAGAATAAATTACAGAAGAAATTGGGGTCAAAGTATAATTACTTGAAAGTTTAAAGACCAAAACGAAATTTTCCATTTATGATTTTATATAAAAGCATGCCTTAGTCATTTTCCAACCATTTTTATTCATCCTCTCTCTTTCTCACTTGGTGGCCGAACCACCCATCATCAATTTTCCTCCATTTTTAAGATAGTTTTCAAGGAAAAATCTAAAGAAAACATAAAAGCTAACTTAGTTCTTCAATTTCCCATCCAAATTTTACTTGGAAGTTCAAAGCAAATCAAGAACATACTCAAAGAAGGTTTCGGGTAGGACTCTCATCTAAGGTAACATGTTGATTTATTTGATTAAATTGATGATTTAAATGTATTTGATGTTAAATAGATTAGGTTTTAGGTTTGATTGCATCAATTGATGCATTTGATGGTTTGTCTCCAAAATTGAAACCCTAACCTAAGTTGTTTGCTTTGGCTATTTGAATTAGTGTTAGTTTATGTTATATAAGCTTAGAATATGTTAATTGGAGGCTAATGGATGATTATTTTGTGATTGGTTTGATATAGAAAATCAAGATTTCACAAGTTGTGTTTATTGCCTCCTTTGAAGCTTTTGGTGGGAAACCAATTTTCCAAGCCAATTTGGAGTGTTTGGTGAGTCTTATATGCATCATTTAACATGCCTATATCATTGAATTATTGATTAGAAATCATATGAAAGATTCCATCTTTGGCCGAACACCATTTACTATTCATGCCTTTGGTTTTGTTTGATTTTGCCTTTGTATTCCTTAGCCAATTTGATTCCTTAAATGTTGTTTAATATTTTATATTTGTTACCTATTATGTTGCCTACAATGTGAGCTTTTTGTTCGATGAATTGGGCATGTCAACTTTGCACCAAAACCTAACCTAATGGCTTGCCCAATATTGCCCACCATGTGTTTGATGAAATGCTTAGTTGTTTTGCCATTGGCCGATCATTCCTTCCTCCATACGCCTACCAATTTGAATGTCATTGCCGCCAATGATATTGACATACTTATTGTGCCTACCATTTGCCAATGTATAACCTATCATTGTTCCATACCTTTGTTGTTTGCCAAACCAATTACTATTATTTAACTATTGCTTATTGTTACTCCTTTGATCCATTCGCTACTTGAAATAATTGATATTGTGATTATTGATATTGGTGATACCATTGTTTCATAATGGTATTTTATTGATATGTTTTATTCTTATATTGACCATAATATGGCTTGATAGAGCTGCCGCTTTGACAGGGTAGTGGGTACATACTGTCGACAATGTGCACATTGATTACTGATGCCTTAGCTGGGAAAGGTTTTAGTCCTAGCCATAAGACCTGATCAGTCTTATATTTACTAATACTGATATGACTGGAGACTATATGTTTTCATATAGTCCATACTGTTCTAGCCCTTTATCTGTCTTTCCATATTACACCTTTTTCCTTTGATATGACTATTGACCATTCTGTTATTTTCTGATATTGATTCTGTAATATGATTATATTAACCGACTATTATTATTATTACCATTTGGGATTTATCCAAACCATATTCATTGGTGATGCATATTAGATTCACTGAGTATCTTATACGCTTACCCTTTTTTATTGTCTCCTATTTCAGGTGCTGAGTAGATAGCAGAATCCTCATTTCAGACTCTCTGTGGATTTCTGCAGTCTTAGTTATCGATGTAATTATTTTGAATACTATATTTTTTATGTTCATAATTTAGCAGCTCTATGGGGTATGTATGGGTTAGTTAGAATATGAAATGTTGTATGATATTATATGATATTTGAGTATTGATATGTTATATGATGATGGATGTTACAGCCAATAGTATAATTTTTAGACAGTTTTACAGAATTGCAGAATGAATAGTAACTAAGTAAAATGAATAATAAATTAATGGTTATAGATATTGCATGTGATACTGGGTTCTACAGGTGCCGGTCGCCATTGGCATCTCGTGCATCCTAGGACCGTCACGATCCAGAAATGGGTCGTGACATTAAATCCCATTTATTACTTATAAATTTTACAGAAATTTTGCCAGAGTTTCCTTTGTAATTTTAATACTATTCCAAACCCAAAACCTGGTCTTTCATAAATTACACAGCCTGCACTAAAATTATTTTTACACTCTCAATAATTTGCCTTCCTTATACCCTCAACTTCATAGACATACATAGCACTTGTAAATCTCTTTTATAACATATAAATATTATTTTAGCATTTTCAGTATCACTGTGTCTATCACTTTACTATCATTGTCATTATCAATCATTAAGTATTATACATTACAATTTTTTAATGCCACTGAATTATTAATTATTTTAATATTCATACGTCATTATAGCACTCAATCATCTAATTATACACAGTACCATGGAGCTCTAAGAATTTACACTCATGACCTTTAGAGAATAAAATTCTACCTCGAGATACTTGATATCCCAAATTGGAAAAGAAATTGACTTGGAATCATCTTCCTCTATCTCATCCCTGTAAAAATTATAAACCACTATTTGGTGAGTATAAAAATACTCAGTGAGCTTGTATACATCATTAAACAAGCGATATAAGCATATGATAATAAATGATAATAATGGTAGTCAAGTAACAATAATTACAATGAATGGATATCAATATATCCATTTTTACATATCAAGGTTAATTAATTTGCACACCAAATGCCTTTGGAAGTTTGGAACAGGCAACAATCAAATCGATGATAGAATGGCCATCAATGGTAAGCAATAAGATATAAGCTTGGAATCATTGAACAGATAAACAATACTCGTATCATGTAGATAAGACAAATAAAGGGCCAGAATACATGTAATATCATATCAATCTCATATCATGTACATAAAGTTGATCAGGCCCTATGGCTAGGACAGTTAACCTTTCCTAGCTAGGGTGTCACATATAGTCAATGTGCACATTGTCGATGGTATGTACCAATTACCCTGTCGGTTAGGTAGCTCTGTCAAATCCATATGTAAATAGGCCAATGGAAATCAATAACAATATCAAATATTCATTAGGAACATTATGGTACAATGGCTTTCGATCGATACACATGGCTTACTTGTCAATCAATGTTAATATATTTCATTAATCTTGTATCGGTTTCTTTTCTTGATACAAAGGTAGCAGTTACAATAAATATTATGAAATGTGGCTAAACATTTGATGTGCATACTTTTAGGAGCAATTTGGGTACATAGTCAATCAAGTATAATAGGCATTTCAATATCAATAATAATCAATGGATTTAGTGAATTCAATTATAAGAATGATCAAAGGATGATCAACAATAGCAATGTGCCACTTAACCAAGAAAGAATCATGTTCATTGGGTCAACAAATCAAAACATGGGTATGTATAATGATGTATACATTACTCACCTTAGCTTATGACTTGTACGTTTTCCTTTTCTTTTATCCTTGATTTTTTGCCTTATCTCTTATGGTACCCATCACGTCTCTTATTCATTCTTGACTCTACATATCCAATTAATTTTCATTTAGATACTAGTTAACATAAAATTACATTACTTATACTTATATTAAAGAAAATTACTCAAATTTTCAAGTTTTAGGTTTTGCCTATAAAGAATCTTTATTGGCAACCTGTGTCTCATCACTCATATCTCTCTCTACACTTATCCAATTGCTCAATTCTTATTCCTAATTAAACTTAACATATAAGGTTATAATATATCCAAAATTTATTTTATTTCCATTACTACATAATTTATGGGGTTAATTTAAACTTAAACTTTACAACCAGTCCTGCTGCCTGCATTCTGCCTACAAATCTTATTCTGGCAGATATTGTTCCTTTGCTAATAACTAAATCAATACTTAACCAATTACTATAATTCCTTTTCCTACTTAAAATAGACATATAAAATTATAACATATCCAAATTTTAGAATTTTTGGATCATTGAACAATTATTAGTGAATTTCCAAATTTAAACTACTACCCTAAAACCTTTCTCTAGACATATCCAGTTTCCATATCTATAATTAATTCTATGCTCATCCAATTACAAAACCATTTTACAGTTATTTAGTAAATTAACATCTTTCATGTTTAACACTTTCTCTAATTCAAACTTTAAGGTCCTCATATTAATAGAACTCTGTCACCTATGTTCTGTTAAACAGTCATTTTGGGCAGTCCACACTTATGACCCAATATCTCATAAAACATAAATCTAATTTGAAAAAAAAATTTACAAAATTATAGATAAGACATAAATAAACACTTTTCATGTTGAATACTTCTTCTAATTCTGTCTCTTTTAGTCTATACAATAAAAACACAATAGCATTTTTTAGAAAACCTAATTCCAGGTCAGTCACAGTTTTTACCTAATAACTCTTTCCTCACTTCGAATTTTCCAAATTTCTTTTATAAAAATCTAATTAACATATTTATCTACAAGTTTTATGTTTTAACCATCCTCAAATTCAGTCATTAAAATCTTGGAATATTAACCACAAATTACTGCCTCAAATCAGATTTCAGAAACTATATAAACCCTAGCTCATTCTTTACATTTTTAACTTAATTACCTCAATTATTTGCCAAATTAAATCTTAGAACTCTTAAATACAATCAAAAATGATAATTTTAGAATGATTACCTTAAGTTAAACTCTTGGATTCCATCTTCTTTGATCTCTCCAAATAGCTTTATATAATCTCCATCTACTTCCTTTCTTAACTCTTCTTTCTCTCATCTTTTCCTATCTAATTTTGGTTGATTTCTATGGAAAGGTTAAGAAAAAAATTTTGGTTGTTTTTCTTCCCATTGGTTTGGCCACTTCCTCTTTTATTTCCTATTTTCATCTTCTTTTTATGTACACCAAAAGCCAACCAAAAAGAAATGAAGACAAAGAAAGAATTTTCTAGAATTTTGATGATTTGTCACCTATTCAATTAATTAATCATTTTATATCAAAAAATCCATCCCTCACTATCATGGCCATCCACCTAGCTCCATTTCTAGAAAGAGTGGGTCCCATAACTTTGTTTAATTGCACTTTTGACCCAAAAATTTTCTTATTTGTATTTTTTACCCCAAAACTTTCTGTAATTTATTTTGTCTATTCTGTTTAGATTCAATCTCAAGTGTGGGGAGTGAAATGCCTTATCTTAAGTTGTTCTATCATTTAAAAATAGTTTTGGGTTATTTTTGGATCCTAGACAGTGGATTTCTAAAATTGCCCCCAAAGTTGCCTTTATTTATAATGTTGTCATTACTTTTATTTTCAGTATTCCAAAATATTTTTCAACTCTTTCTTTTCACCATAATTTAACATAAAATTAACTTATTTCATCCTCCCAAGTATGGGTCTGAAATTCTTAAATTTTCCGGACTGTTGTTTTCCTGGCAGTGTTCTCGATACGGATAATTTCTGGAAAAGTATCTCATTTGCATTCCAACTATGTCTCTAAAATTATTTCTAATCATTTCAATAATTTCAACACAAAAATTGAGAACTATATCATGCATTTAAGATAGGGCTTCCTAGGGTATTACAATTGACAAAATTAATTGATAAGGCAATGCAGATTGAGACAAGATATAAAGAAGAAAGAGAACAGAGAAGGAAGAACAAAGTAGACAGACAACAAAAGAAGAGAGAAGGCAGTTCAAAGTCCAGACTACCAGAAGTTGGGGTTAAACCCAGTCAAAGTCAACCTACTGGGGGGACAGAGACGGGGACATAATAGAAATATTGTTGAGTCTATTGTATCAGAATTTACTCGTGTTACTATAAGATAAGCACCATCAACATTAAATTTTTGTTTAAAATGTGGTCAGCATGGCCATTTCATTATAAATTGTCCTATCTGGGGTGATAGACCAACTACCACTGCTACTTCTTATCCTACATTACAGATGGGTCAAAATGAGAACAGAGGATCATAAGGTAGAGACAGAGGGCAAGGTCAGAGCTAGAATACTAACCAAGCTCCAGCAGGACGAGGACAAAGCAGGTGTTTACAGTGAATCCACAAAAAGCATATAAGTCAAACACTACAGTGATAGGTATGGTTTCTATTGAATATGTGCTGACACAAGTATTATTTGACTCTGGTACTACGCATTCATTTGTTTCACCGGGCTTTGCTAATGAATTAGGTAAAGATAAACAATTAATGCATGTACCCTTAGAAATAACTACTCCTATGGGTGAGAGTGTATATGTGCAATATGTGTATAGGGGATGTGGTCTTGAGATTGAGGGTAGGAAATTATTGGTAGACCTTGTTAAATTACTAGTGCTTGAACTTGATGTGATTCTGGGTATGGACTGGTTAATAGATCACCATGCAGTAATTAATTGTTATTGGAAGAAAATAGAATTTCAACCAAAGGGAGAAGATAAATTTGTGTATCGGGGAAATAGATGTGATTCTCGAACCAAACTAATATCAGTCATTGGAGCACAACAACGTCTACGAAAAGGTTGTATGGCATATTTAGCGAGTGTGATGGATACTAGTGTGGCTCCCAAAGGGATAGATCAATTCCCAATTGTTAATGAGATTCCTAAATTTTACCTGAGGATTTGCCTGCGTTATAGCCAAAAAGGGAGATAAAGTTTGAGATAGATGTTTATCCGGGCACAGATCCTATATCCATACCCCCTACCGAATGGCTCCTTCGGAGTTGAAGGAATTAAAGGTACAGTAGAATTATTGGATAAAGGGTGTATTCATCCGAGTAGTTCACCCTAGGGCGCACTAGTATTATTTGTGAAGAAGAAAGATGGATCACTACGGATGTGCATCGACTACCGACAGTTAAATAAAGTGACCATCAATAATAAATATTTGTTACTACGGATAGTTGATTTATTTGATCAGTTGTAAGGTGCTTGTTATTTTTCTAAAATTGACATTAAATTGGGGTATCATCAATTGAGAATCTAGAAATAAGACGTGTCGAAGACCCGATATGGTCATTATGAGTTTTTGGTGCTACCATTTGGGTTGATCAATGCCCATACTGCATTTATAGATTTGATGAACCGGGTATTTAAATATTATTTGGACATGTTTGTCATTGTGTTCATTGATGATATACTTGTTTATTCTAAGAGTGGAGAGGAGCATGAGGAGCATTTGTGAATAGTGCTTCAGACTCTATGGGAGCACAAATTATATGTTAAATTATCAAAGTGTGAATTTTGGCTCACAGAGGTTTGTTGCCTTGGACATGTGGTGAGTAAGAATGGAATTAAGGTAGATTCAAAGAAAGTAGAAGCAGTAGCAAATTAGTTACAGCCTACTAAATGGCTAGATATTACAAGAGTATTATTAAAGATATCTCCAAAATAGCAGCTTGACTAACCAAATTCACACAGAAGTAGGAGAAATTTATATGGACAGACGAATGTGAGAAGAACTTCTAGATATTGAAGAATTGTCTCACTTCTGCACCTGTGTTAGAATTACCATCCGGGATTGGAGGTTTCTCAGTGTATTGCAATGTGTCTAGAGTTGGTTTGGGGTATGTACTAATGCAAAATGGGCGAGTAATTGCATATGTATCACAACAGCTAAAGAAACATGAACAAAATTATCCGACTCATGACTTAGATATAGCAATTGTGGTATTTGCATTAAAGATATGGAGACATTATTTATATGAAGAGAAATGTGATATATATACAGACCATAAAACTCTCCAATATATTCTTCAACAGAAAGATCTAAATTTGCAGCAACAAAGATCGATTGAATTATTGAAAGATTATGATTGTCAAATTTTGTATTATCCGGGCAAAGCTGTGGTAGCTGATGCATTGAATGGAAAATCAATGGAAAGTTTGGCCTATATTTCTTATTCACAGCAACCGTTGATAAAGGAAATGAAAGACTTGTTAGACATAAGAGTTAGATTGGATATGAGCACCCAGGATTGGAACCAGACTTTGATAGCCCAATTCATGATCAAATCACTATTGATTAAAAAAATTAAGGCAGCTCAAGATCAGGATCCACAGGTGGTAAAGCTAAAAGAAGATGTGTAAGCAAGGAAAACTCTTGATTTCACAAAGGATAATGATTTTTAAAATACGGTTATGTGTACTAGATGTGGACGGGCTATGGGAGCGACTTATGAAGAAAATATATTTTATGCCTTATAATGTCCATCCTGGAGTGACCAATATGTATCATGATTTAAAGGCATGTTATTGGTGGCCTAATATGAAGCGAGATATGACTAAATTTGTATCCACCTACTTGGCCTGTCAGCAAGTAAAATTCGAGTATCGGAAGCCATTAGGATTACATCAAGAAATTGAGTTGCCTGAATGGAAGTGGGATTAAGTGATGATGAATTTTATAGCAGGCTTACCGAGGTCCCAGCGTAGCTAGGATTCTATATGGGTGATTATAGATCAACTAACTAAATCTGCTCATTTTCTTGCAGTTAAGACAACCTAATCGGTTGCTCAATATGTTTAGTTATATATTGATAAGATAGTCAAATTACACCGGTACCATTGGCTATCATATCAGATCGAGGAACTCAGTTCACTTCATAATTTTGGCAGAAATTTTAGGAAGCATTGGGTATTCAACTGCATTTTAGTACGGCTTTTCATCCACAGACTGATGGGCAGATAGAGCGTACCATTCAAACATTAGAGGACATGCTACGGCTATGTGTTCTTGACTTTGGAGGTAACTGGGATTGATATTTACCATTAATTGCATTTGCTTACAACAACAGCTATCATTTTTCTATCTGCATGGCACCGTACGAGGCATTATATGGTAGAAAATGCAGATCGTCAATTTGTTGGATCAAACCAGGGGAGAAGTAATTAGAAGGGCCAAAGTTTATTAAGGAAACTATGGAGAAAATCCTCATTATTAAAGAAAGGATGAAAACAGCTTTTAGCCGACAGAAAAGTTATACATACCCAAAGCGTAAAGATGTTCAATTTACAGTGGGTGACCATGTATTTCTCAAAATCTCACCAATGAAGGGCATGATGCGATTTGGCAAAAAGGATAAGCTATCACCACGTTACATCGGACCATTTGAGATTTTGAATAAAGTTGGCAATGTTTCTTACCGGCTGGCACTTTCACCACAACTCATTCATGTGCATCTAGTCTTCCACATATCTATACTTTACAAATAAGTTTCGGATGTATCACATGTGCTTCAACCACAGGCCATCAAAGTAGCTGAAGACCTAACGTATAAAGAAACACCAATTAAAATAGTGGATTGACAAGTTAGGTAGCTATGAAATAAGACAATACCGATGGTTAAAGTTTTATGGAGGAATCATTTGATAGAAGAATGTACGTGGGAAAGCGAACAGGATATGCAGACTAGATATTCTCAACTATTTTATGAATAAGGTATGTTAGTTAAAATTTGAGGACGAATTTCATTGAAAGGGGGTAGAGTGTAACACCCCGAATATTTCAAAAAATTATAAATAGGACCCCATAATTAGTATAGTTGACTTTATAGTTCTTAATTAAAGAGTTAAATGTAAAATAATAATTTAGTACCCAAAATACACAGTTAAATGTAAAATAAAGGTTTAGTACCTAAAATTCAAATTTTATATCTAAATTACATAACTAAACATAGAATTTCACCAAATTAATCATGAGACCTACAAATTTATATGACAAATAAGCTATAGAAAATAGTGGTATTTAAAATGAGTTTTGGGTAAAAGTTTTGGGATCAATTTGTAAATAATGAAAGTTGAGAGGTTAAATGCAATTATTAAAACTTCATAAATATCTCAAAATTCCACATAATTCTACCAAACTTCAAAATTTCTCCCTCTTCCCCCTACATGGCCGAAATCTCCATCACCATTTCTTCCTCCATTTTTCTTTCTTCGAACAAAAAACTCCTTCATTAAATCAACTCTAGATTTGAATCCCATAATTTTTATACCTAGTTTAATACTTAAAAACACCTTAGATATTAAAAATTTCTATCAAAACTCTAAAGAAAACCCTAAATAATTCAATGGAGCTAAGTTGGGTTTTTGAAGAACTTGTGATAATCAATTTCTTTTGCTTTCTTTCTATCAATAATTAGTTCTTTGGTGATTATATATGAATATATTAGCATCTAGATGGATATGTATAATTATAGGATGCTTAGAGTTTGAATTGGTAGTTATGCCAAAATCTAATTTTTGGTATAAATATGTATAATTCAAATTGAGCTTAGATTATAATTCTCCATATTTAAAATAGCCTAAAAAATGCTAAAATTTATTGTAGAACCAAAGAAACAAGAAAAAAAGGATGGTGATGGTGGAGAAGAACAATTTTGCCTAATGTGAGGAATTGAAGTTCTAAAGTGATTTTGATGCAATTAAGCTACTAGGTAAGTTATAAATGCATCCTAAAGCCTATTTGAACCCTTGGTTGATTTGTGAAACCCATCCCTTATTTCACCCGAGTTTGGCAAAAATTCCCTTTGTATTTTCCTTAAAAATTTTGCTAATTTTTACCTATACTTTTCCTTCAATTATGTGTTGTTGGAACAATGCTTGAATATCCTATTTATATTGAGATGTTACTAAATGATCATTTGGTATCATGAAAAATTAACCTAAACTTTTATTAAATTGCTTGAAATTTTTGCCTACCACATATTTTCTAAAATGCCTTACAAAAATCAAATTTAACATCCACCAAATGTTTAATGCCAAATTAATTATCATTTGGTATATTGACTCCTTTGGAATCCAAACCAAACCTATCCATTAGAGATTAATTATATAGTATGTGAAAATTTCTTATTTATTTTATATTGAATGTTATTGAATACTCAATTTGATTTTGGTAATTTAATGTGACTTTACCTTATAACATTTACATTGAATTGATCCCTAATTGTAAATATATTCTTGTTGAATTGAACTTTCTTTGACATGACAGAACTACCATCTGATGGGGTAGTGGGTAAATACCGTCGGCAATGTGCACATTGATTATTTATTAACCCTAGCTAAGAAAGGTTAAGTCCTAACCATAAGGTTTGATCAGCCTTATGTCATTTCATAAGTTTAAACTACAAAAAATGTAACTAATGAGATTTATACGAGTACGAAATCCTTTATCTGTTATGTTGTACTTTCTTTTCATACAGCCTATTTATCAAATTTTATGACCTCAGTTACCTTACCTATTTAATTGCTACTTGTTATATTGACATGAACATTTGGTGGATTATTTGTATCCTACCTAGCCCTTTTATGCATAATGATGTGTTTATAACTCACTGAGTAGTAATACTCACCTTTTAATTATTTAACATTTTCAAGTTAGGAGTAGTTAAAACGATTCCTGAGGCTTCTTTTCTTTTTCAGAGGAATTGGTTTCTTTTTTACTATGTAAATATTCTAAGCTTACTCCTTTAGTTATTATGTAATAGCTCAATGGTTATATGATTAGTAACTTATATATTTAATACTTAACAATAATGTAAATTAATTAGTATATATGGATTATATAATTAAATATTTGATAATGAATTGTGATATAAGAAATATGTGTTGGAGTTGAAATGGGAATAGATTATGAAAACTGATAATTGATAAATTTATAGTAGGAGTTTTATAGATATTAATTATGTAGGTGAATCTCACACTCTAAAATCGTCATATTCCATTTTTTAAACTAGACATAACAAAGGTGGAATATATTTCGTGATCTGTTCAAGATTGTAATATCAATCCAACAAGTTTGACCCACTGGCTTAACAAAAAGAGTAATTTAAGAAAAAAAACATTATATTTTCAATAAAGCAAAATTTGAACTATATGCCAAGGCATATACAAAAGGGTAACATTATTATTATAACTAAATTTATTATGTACAAAATTATTCAAAATCTAAATTATTGTATAAAATAATATTAACCTTTTGTATACTTTAATTTCTTTATATAATATTAAAATAGTCTCATTAATTGTTATTAATTTACTTCCTTCTTTAAATTAGTTTCTATGCAATTTTTTTGGCATAAAAATTCAAATAAAGTTTTTAATTTATTACAAAATTATAGACTGAAAAAATTTAATTTGTCAACAAATGCCCAAACAAAAAAATATATATATATAAAAATGTTCTAAGTTTCTCAATACAAACAAAAATAAATTATCTTAAAAATTGAAGTATTTTTTTTTTAATTCTTATAGAAAAGAAATTTTAACTATTAAAATCAAATTTTTCATTCCAAGCATGATTTAAAAGACGAAAGACTCAAATAAGAAAAAAAAAAAAGATTTATGAAAAAATCGAAACTATCAAAATTTTTTGATTCACCACCTTTAATTTTTTTTTTTTAAAAGACCTTTGAAAATTTGTTTAATAACATAACAATTATATATTTGCATTTTTATACTTTAACATATGAATTTATGCTATTATATATTTATTTTTGTATTTTCTTAAATTTTATACTTAATGTAATCAATATTTTAGTACTATAGAGGTTTTTTATAAGGATTTAATATTTTTATTTTAAGAATAATATTATATATAAATTAAAATATAATTATGGAAATTAATATCTTAAAGGAAAAATTAAAAATTTTAATTAATATAATATTATAATTAATGAGAATATTATTTTAAGAAAGTTTTAATTAAAGATAAGTAAAGGTCAATATTATCAATGCAAGAATTTAAAAAAATTAATTTGCTCTAGTCATAAAAAAAAGCTCTGGCAATAACACAACTCTATATAAAATCTCTCCTTAACCATTTACTAAAGCAATCAATAAAAATGAAAAAAAGAAATAAAAAATTTATTAAGGAAATTTTGATAACAATTAAGTAGTTTTTTTTTGTTTAATTATTGTTAATTGCTAAGTTAATTAAAGAATAGTTCCCTAAATTAAAATGCAAATAAAGGTAAGATTTCAATTACAGAACAAATCTTTAATTAATTAGAGTTAATTATAAAAAAAGAAATCTAATAGTTTTTGGGTTGAAATTACCTAAAATTATGTTTTAGGTGAGAAAAAAAAATCAATTATAGAATGAATATATAATTGATAATTAATTAATTAATGGTTACTTTTAAATGCAAAAAGGAAGTTCATATTAAATCTCTAGTTTTTAGCATTAATTATTCAAACTATAAAAAATGCTCTATTAATAGAAACCCCATACAGTTTTCAGTTTTTTTCCGGATTTTAACTATTTTTTTAGGGATAAACTATAATTTTACCAGTTATATTTATTTTAAAAAATATATCACCTCATATTTTTTTTTTATACAATTTTAATCTTAATATTATTAAAACTTACAATTTTATGGCTCCACATAGATTAATAAGTAATTAATAAATTATAATTTAATTCTTAAAATTTTATCAAATTATAAAAAAATAATTTTTAAATTAAATTCACAAAAATAAAATAAAATAATAATTAAATAAAAATTAATTATTTTATTTAATTAAATTAAAAAATGTAATATCTTAGGAAGTCTCATCTTGTATGCATTAATTGATTCTTAGTTTATGGTTTAAAAGTATTAAAATGATGGAAAATAATTTTACAGACACAGTTAGAAAGTAAATGCAAAACTTTTTCGGAAATCATCGGTGCCGAGAACACTGCCGGAAAAATAGCAGTCCGACTAATTTAAGAATTTTTTACCCAAACTTGGGGGGATAAAATAAGTTAATTTTATGTGAAATTATGGTGAAAAGAAAGAATTGAAAAATATTTTGGAATACTGAAAATAAGAATAATGGCAAAATTGTAAATAAAGACAACTTTGAGATAATTTTAGAAATTCACTGTCTGGAATCCATAAATGGCCCAGAACTATTTTTAAAGGATAGAACAATTTAAAATAAGGTATTTGACTCTCTACACTTGAGGTTGAATCTAAACAGAATAGATAGAATAAATTACAGAAAGTTTTGAGGTCAAAAATACAAATAAGAAAAATTTTAGGCTAAAAGTGCAATTAAACAAAGTTGTGAGAACCATCCATTCTAAAAATCAGCTAGGTGGCCGGCCAAGGGTGAGGAAAAATGAAAGTTATTGATAGAAAATGATTAATTGACTTATTAATTAATTGGAAAGGTGTCAAATAAGCCAAATCTAGAAATTTTTATTTGTTGTCTTCATTTCTTTTTGGACTTGGTTTTAGTGTATAAAAGATAGGTGTTGGCTGCCATTTTTGGGAGAGTGGCCGAACTATATGAGGGGAGAAAAAGCCAAAGAAATATGTCTTCCAATCTTTCCAATAAATCAACTAAAATTAGATAGGAAGAGATGAGAGAAAGAAGAGGGAGAAGAGGAAATTGATGAAGAGTATGTTAAAGCTTTTGGTGGAGCAAAAGGAAATGGGATTCAAGTATTTTGATTTGAGGTAATGATTCTAAATTTATCATTTTTAATTATATTTAAGTGTTCTATAGCATGATTTGGCAAATAATTGAGGTAATTAAGTTAAAAAATGTAAAGAATGAGTTAGTATTTATATAAGTTCTGAATTCTGTTTTGAAATAGTAACTTGTGGCTAATATTCTGAAATTTTAATGACTGAATTTGAAGATGTTTAAAATATGAAAGTTGTAGATAAATATGTAAATAGATTTCTGTAAAAGGAATTCGAAGTGAGGAAAGAGTTATTGAGTAAAAACTGTGACTAGCCTGGAATTAGGGTTATAGAAAAATACTACTGTGTTTTTATTATATATAATGATAGAGATAGAATTAGAAGATATATTCAACATAAAAAGTGTTCATTTATTTCTTATATATAACCCTGTAAAGTAGTTTTACAATTGGAATTGTGGTCTATGAGATATTGGGTCATAAGTGTAGACTGCCTAGAATGACTGTTTAACAGAGCATAGGTTACATAATTCTATTAATTTGAGGACCATAAATTTTGAATTAGAGAAAATGTTAAATATAAAAAATATTTATTTATATGTTATATAAATGTTTATAAAATAATTTTGTGATTAGATGAGTACAGAATTAATTATAGATATGGAAACAGGGTATGTCTGGATAGAGATTTCAAGGCAATAGTTTAACTTTGGAAATTCACTAATAATTGTACAGTGATCCCAAAATTCTAAAATTTGGATATGTTATACTTTTATGTGTATTTTTTCAATATAAAAAGGAATTACAGTAATTTGTTAAGTATTTATTAAGTTATTAATAAAAAAAATAGTATCTGCCATAATAAGATTTATAGGCAAAATGCAGGCAGCAGGACTGGTTGTAACAGTAAGTTTAAGTTAACATCATAAATTGTATAGTAATGAGTTTAATATAAAATTTGGGTATGTTAACACCTTATATGTTAAGTTTAATTAGGAATAAGAATTGAAGTAATTGGATAATTGAAGAGAGAGATATGAGTAATAGAATACAGGCGCTAGTAAAGCATTTTGCATAGAAAAATCTTAGTAACTTGGAAATTTGAGGAATTTTCTTTAATATAAATATAAGTAATGTAAGTTAATGTTAAATAGTATCTAAATAGAAATTAATTGGATATATAGAGTTAAGAATGGATAAGAGATGTGATGGGTACCAAAAGAAATAAAGCAAGGAACCAAGGATAAAGGAAAAAGGGAAATGTTGAAGTTATAAGCTAAGGTGAGTAATGTATACATCATTATGCATACTCATGTTTTGATTTGTTAACCCAATGAGTATGTTTCCTTCTTGATTAAATGCTACTTGTTATTGTTGATCATTCTTTGATCTTCCTAAAGATTGAAA
>CANXYC010842016.1:0-28716 GCA_948193065.1 Aleurites moluccanus
GGCCCTTTAAGACTTGTTGCTAGCTCTCGTTATCACAACGAATATAAAAAGCTGAAAGAAATCAGAAATAAAAGAAAAAATCCTTTAAAAGATTTTTAGGAGTAGCTCTCTGTAATTTCGCCTCTGAACAGAACAATTAGAAGGAGGGCAGACTCACCTGAATGGTATCAGAGCCTAAAATAGAGGATTTTTGGATTTCTTTAAAAGAAAAGTAGGACTTTGGGGGTAAAAATAAAAATAACTTAAGTTTGGAGCGGATAAGGACTGCCAGTGAAACGCGTCTTAAAGTTTAAGGACTTTTGGGTTACGTTTTAAAGTTTAAGGATAATAATGTGCATGAGCTATAAGTTGGAGATAGGATGTATAAATAATAAATAATATAATTTTTTATCTAATTTTAGTATAAGTATATGAATTTTAAAAAATTAATAAATAGAAAATAGATAATCCAATTCTTAATCCAACTTTAAATCATTTCTTATTAAATATTCAAGAAAAAATATTTATTAAAATAACAATATCAAAAATCTAATAGACATTTTATAGAATAAAATATGCATAAAATTTAGTTTTAATAATGAAATCTAAATAATTTATAAAACTATTACTTATTTATTATCAATTGGAAATGATTAAGGTTAGAATGACTTGAATTAATTTATTAAAAGATTAAGATCTAAGTTTGTAATTGAAAAGGAAATAAATGAGAAAAAATAAGTAAAAGAAAATTTTAAAAAAGAAGATGAAGTGATGGATCATGTGGAACAATGACAATCAATAAAAAAAAAATGATAATTAATGGATAAGTTAGTTGAATTTTATTTTTTATTTTTTAATGATCATATTTTTATCAATAATTATCAATAATTGCATATTACCTATTTATTTTTATTTGTAAATTTGGATAGTAAATTTTTCTTTAAATTTAATTGTCTTTAATTAATTAACCATCCAATTTATATTAGTTAGTGAATTTAATTAATAAGTGTTATAACATTAATTTTTATGAATTTATAACAAACACTCAAATAAATTTAGGAGATAACTCATAGACATAATACACATATACGTATAAATTTTATTATTATTATTAATTCAAGGTTTATGTGCGTTCTCATTTGCATGTGACTTCGTTATTGGTCCTATTCGTTTCAGTTTAGAAAATCAGCCTTAACCGTTTAGACTAAATTTTATCATAATCTAATCCAAATTAAGAGCAAATTACGGGACAGTTTAGTTTTATATATGATGTCTAAATATACTAGCAAACATATTTATGATCCAATATAAACACATTGATAAACATTAATACATAAGATATATGTACATAATATATATAATTTATGTTATATTAAATAATTACGTGATACACGCCAAATTTTTATATTTAAATATTATAATTTAAAAAAATAGTTATTAATCAATTCATCGGAATTAAGTCCGAATTTTTTATGACTATCAGGATATAAAATGGTATCCCCTTAAAATTAAAATATTGATAAATTATTTTTATTTTTTAATGATAACAAATATATCATTAAAATATATTTATTTTATTATTTTATGTATTATAAATTATCAAATATAATTTTTTTGATACATTGAAAATTCTTTAAAAATAATAGATATTATCAGGTATTTAACTCTTAATCTCCTGCACTAGACATTTAACTATTGGACTATTAGTCCAATGACTATTAAATAAATTTTTAATAATTTTTATTTTTTTTATTATTTTATTAAAAAAAATTAAAATGTCTATGGAATAAAATGTGTTAGGCATAAAATTTTCAATGAGTTTAATTTTTGTGCTTTATTAGTAAAAAAGAATTAGGGAGAGTAAAATCTAAATAAATTTATTTTTTACTTTTTAACTGTTTGTTTCTTTCAAAGTTTTTAAAACAAAAACAAAAAAAAAAAATATTTATTTTTAAACATTATCATAATAAAGAAAGAGAGAATTGGGTTACAAATTTAATTTTAATTTAGGAAGTTTTATAAAAATGGGCTGGGCCGGTGGGCCGGTTGAAATCAATTTTATAGGCCAGCCCAGTTGACCTGAATTGTTTTTGCGCCTATTTAAATTCAGTCCCTTCCCTCGAAAATCTAACTACACAGACTAATGTTCTTTCTTTTGAAGC
Organism: Aleurites moluccanus; assembly: GCA_948193065.1. Lineage (NCBI taxonomy): Eukaryota > Viridiplantae > Streptophyta > Magnoliopsida > Malpighiales > Euphorbiaceae > Aleurites > Aleurites moluccanus. The sequence goes on from CANXYC010842016.1 coordinate 2,142, forward strand.
TCAGCAATGGCGAATTTAAAATCAATCTACAGAGATCCAATTGTTCAAAATCCATCAAATTCCACAAATTCAGGTACCTTTTTAGAGATTCTCAGAGCTCAATCTGTTTATTTTGATCAATTTGATTTTTGCTTTTTTTATTTTTTTTGAATCTGTTTGGTTAGTGAGAAATGGTAGGAAAATGAAAATGTGTTTATATATTGTTTCTCTTTATTTTTTCCTTCATTTTGTTTCGTTACTGAGAAAATTCAAAAAGGAAAATACGAGAAAAGCATTTGGTTCTTCTTGTGTAGTTGAGCCAATTCTGTTTGGTTAATTAATTGCAGGTAGTGCTGGAGTCTGTATGATGAATAGCAAATGGAAAGATGAACAACATCCATCTTTCATCAATTTTATCTCATCCTTCTTAGCTGCTAACTCCTTTCGTCTCAATTTCGTTCCAATTTCCCCTGTAAGTCTGAACTCTCAAAATGAGAATTGAAAGTAATTTTTGGAGTTAAATTCCATTTTCTTGTTTGGTATACTAAGACTCAATATTTTAATATAAAAACTCAACTCAACTCAGCTTTAATCCAAAAGTAATTGGGGATGGCTATATGGCCACTCTAAATAATTTTGGGTTACATTTTCTTATTGTTGTAATACCTCTAAATCATATTGTAATCAATATTTATGATATTTTTAAGTTTGATTAACTTGATTTTAGGTGGAAATGGCATTTAGTTTCAAACACTATTATTTATTAGTTCAAAAAATAGGATTGGAATAAAAAACTTTCATAATCTAGATACCATTCCCTTGGATGAATTTTCTCTATTTCTAGTCTAATTTAAATTCCATTCCTCAATTTTCAATATTTAGGACTGCATTTTCAATTGTGGGGGCTTGTCAGTGGCCTTCATCTTTGTTACCAAATGGGATTGTGAGAACACTATGCCAATCTTTAGCAGGTAACCTGGCAGTTGTATTTATGGGATTTGTTGTTGTGTTTTATAATATGGGTTTTTCCAGTTGAGTTAAAACAATTTGATTTACGCAGAGTTCAGAAACTGAAGGGACAATTTGCTAATCTTTATGTTGTTGTATCACTTCCAAACAAGGAGCAGAATGATTCGTTCGTTCGCTCTTACTTCAAGTGAGCGAGCTAATTTATTTTTTTTAGCTGATTCTTTGTAACTCTTGAAACTGATTTTTGGATATGTTTAACTTCGAGGCATGGAATGGAGCCTGGCAAACCAACTTTTGTGCCAGTTCAAGACATAGAGATGGGATTTGAAAAGATTGTCAAGGTAGCTCTATCTCGTGGGGGTAAGATCTCATTGTGCATAATCTTTAATTACTTTCACTCTTCTAAACTCACATTTAAATGGAGGAATTTGAAATTGTGGGATGTGAATTTGATAATACACGTGTTTTTTTTTCCTTCAATTGATAATTAGATCAAGTCCATGAACCTGGAAAAATCTTATTTGAGTATGGGTTTAAAATACCCCCATGGATAATAGATTGGTCTCATTATACTACTGTTCATTGTAGCTTGCAAGCGGCAAGATGTTATATCGAAGATGAAGGCTGAGGTCAGTCGGTGGAATTCATTCCCTTGATATTATTTGCTAGTAGTCTTATATTCCACCACTATTTATTTCCATTTTTTTTTGAGCTGCAACTCTTTTTCTTACTGGCATTGAAGAGGAAGCAAGCTATGTTAGGCATGGACATTTTCCTTAGAGTGATCACGTCCATACCAGGCATTGATAATCATGACGCACATATGGTAATTCTATCCATGTTAATGCAACAAATCCGTTCTAATTTTTCTTCTCTAGTTATTGCTCTCAATAGCATACAGTTTTTTATTTTTGTTGTATTGGCCAACAGGTTATCAATTTACTTCACGTTACATATCCTCCAATAAAGTACTGAGAACATGAATTATAGAATGATATCTAATTCTTGGAAATTTACTAAGATCTGAAATGATTTATTATGATATTTATCTATCTTGCGAGAAATATAAAATGAATTATGTCCCAGCTAGATTCTTCCTGAAATTTTAAACTAAGAACAACTATGTTGGGACATGCTCCTGCTAATAAGGTTTTGACATTTTGAAGAGTCAACAAAATTATACAAGAATAGGAACCTATTGATCTCTTCTCACACAATTATCCATTTCACTTGTTTTATGTTGGCATCTGTGAAATGCTTAGAGCCTTAGATTTTGTATTATTACTACTTGTTTTATGGCATGTAAATTTTATCAACATAAAGTCAAGGCAGTGGCTTATAAATGTGAAATAGTCGTATCTAATGCAACTTTGTAAAGCTGATTCTTGCTTTGCAAATATATATTCTTTGAAATAAATGAGGTGATTATAGTTTGAAAATAATGAATTTTTGGCAATGATATGATCATACATGTTTCAGCTCAATCAAGCGATTGGTTCGATTGAAGCAATTGCTAAAGCATCCAAAGAGTGCATCTTGGAGAATACAGATCTTTCAACTGAAAAGGCAGACATTATTATAAGGTTTTTCAGAGACCCAAAATTTTACCTCAGTCCAAAAATCAATTGATCTCGGTAACTTCCTTGGAATATATTGATTTGATTCCCAGAAACATACAGTTGGTCAATTGCATGTATGATAAAATCCGTGCAGTAAGCATTTCAATCAGTAGAAAAGTCTTTGTTGAGTTTGGCAATGATTCTTTAATTCTGCTGCATTACTTGTTTTGAGTGAATAGGAATACATATTCTTCTATTATTAGTGACCAAATTTTCATACTGTTAGTGAATTAAACTAAGTAATGCATTTTGCATATCTTTCTTACTACCATAGCAATTCTGCATTGTAACAGTATGTCACCCTCTTTGTTCATTTCAGGTTTGCCATCCATGATCTTAAGAATTAGCTCATGAATGTATGTTTTTTTAGTAAAGGTCTGTTTGAGAAAAAACGCTGTTTTTAAAATAACACCCTCTGATGTTATTTTAATTAGCAATTTAGTCTTTATTGTTTAAAACTCAGCACTTTAAATCCCTAAATATATTTATATGAAAAGTTCAAAATTTTGAGGGATTAAATTATTCTATATTATAGTAATTTATTTAAATTAAATAAAAAGTATAAGGTTTTGAAAAAATTAAAATATTTTAATATAAAGTATTTTCAAAGGATTAAAATACATTGTATTTTCAAATCTTGAAAATGAAAGTGCTATATAAATTAAATGTCAAGAATAGTAAAAAAAACAAAATTAGTTTTATATACAAGTAATAGAGTGTTGATTATTAACAATGTCATTATATCATGGGTTAAAAGTGTTAATTAGTGCTAATTAAGGCAAATATTGATAAGAGATTATAATAGTTTGTTTTTTCAAATAAATTTTACATATTTTAATCATAAAAATTTTAAAAATAATTAACTAACACTCTAAAATTGTTTTTTCCAACATTTAAAATGATATCTATTCTCAGAAAAATAATTTCAACCTCAATTAACCTTGTGATAGAAAATAAACCTTTGACTCCCTAACACAAATTCTATACCACTAGATACGGACTTCCTAATGCGCAAGGGCAATGTTTCATTACAAACACACTGCAAATTAAAAGTTTATCTCAGAATAGGTAAAGTATAACAAGCAATTTTTTTTTTCCGTGTACCCAAAAAAAAATTGCATCACAAGCAAAATCATATGCCAAATGACAAAGTGAATCATATTTAACCTATGTTCACCATTTAGGGTCACAGAGCTTTACCTTAAAGAAAGTTAAAGAAGGGGGAGGGAAAGCACCAATCCAGAAACTATTCAATAGCCAAATTCTCTCTTTTGAATCCATAGATGGACAAGGAAAGCCAAGTCTTCAAAAGTGCAATCAAGATGATGATCCCAGTGTGCAACTAAAACTTATTTCTCAAACTTTATGTCAGTGATCAAAAGCATAATGACACGAGCTCAGACAAGTACCGAGTCTCACGTCTAGTGTAACTCATCAGTAGCCTTTCTACCACAATGTCAGAGTATATTGATACTAAAAAAGAGGCTAAAATGGAGAGTAAGTTCCATAATATAAACAAATGCAAGCCTCTGATTGACTGGTGGAGCATTTCTGAGAGCATAATTTCAACAGTTTTTGGGAGCTACAAGGCCTTCGGCAAAGAAAAAGAAAAGAGAAGGAAGAATACAAGGTTGTAAAACTACTTGATCCGCAAAAGGCGTTTAAGCAATTTAAAGTTTTAAGAAGCAATTCTATTTGCAAGATGGATAAATAACTACAACTCAAGCCCTCTACTAATGCTAGGCTGACAAAAGCACAAACTAAGGCCTAGATAAACGAAAGCAAAAAGTAAAATATATCATGATGGAGCACCTAGATATGAGGCCAACCGCAATACGTCACTGAATATTCCACCAGCCGTCACTTGAGCCCCAGCACCAGGCCCACGAACTATTAAAGGTTGCTCCTTGTACCTTGTAGTAGTGAAAGCTATGATGTTATCAGAACCTGAGAGCTGTGCAAATGGATGATCTTTCTTGTACCTTCGCAACTCAACACGCCCTTCTTGTTTCACCGCATCCACCACTCCAACATATCTCAAAACCTTTATATAACAAGGAGACGGAAAAAAAAAAAAAAACAAAGTATGCAAGTCAGTGAGAGGTTTTGCTCCTTTTTTTTTTAATTATTATTTTTAGTTAAAGTTCATTTTGGGTGGCATAACATAGATTTAAATTAATACAGTCGAACTTTTTCTTGCAATTTCAAGCCATTACTAGAAACAGAAGCAATCATCATACAATCTGAAAAGAAATACTATTATTCCAAAAGACCATAAAAATTAAGACTACATAGTACATCTAAAAGATAATGGTTTCCATATACCCCAGGTTGTCCATAGGTGTGAATCCCATATTATATAAATTGCTAAATTAAGTTCCAGTCAGAATTCTGATGCTTTAGAAATACTGACAAGCAGAACCATATACTTACATTCCCAGCATCCTCAGCTTCTTGTCTTTCCTTAGCCATGTCTTGGTCATACTGTGGTAACTTCTCCATAAATTCATCAGCAGATGCGCTGGCCTGAAGCAATAAAAAAAACCATCATATCAATGAAAAACTAGCTTCTTAAACCAGTATATGATTGAGATAACAAAAAAAAAATTAAATAAAAAAGCCTTACTCTCAATGGTTCAGGTACAAGACTTTGAACAGGGATATCAGAAAGTTCCAACTTCAAACCAGATTCTCTGGCAAGAATTATCACCTGCAAATGTAATTGCATTTAGCGAGGGAAAATGGAATAAAGTGCAATGCAGAAATAATAAGGTTATATTAATTTATGCTGCCTAAATATATCATGTGGCAAGCATTCACATTGATTGCTTGTTGGCTGCTAATAAAATCAGCCACTAAAGAGCTCCTAACCCTTCAAATAAGAGCATTTTGGAACAACAATGTATATATACTGACCTTTTAATGAAATTTTTTAACTACTCAAACTTGCACAAAGCTGACTCAATTACTCGTCAATGAGGTAATCTATTTTCAGAAACACTTTCAGTAATATAAGACAGACATGGAAAGGAAGTTGAATGGAAGTAAGCAACTGCTGACATGTTAGAACAAATTTACCAAACAATTAATCAATTTAGCAAAAGATTTTAGCTATGCAGTACCTTTCTGGCAACATCCGTTCCAGATAGATCATCCCTTGGATCTGGTTCGGTATAACCTGCCTGCTTTGCCTCTGCCACCACCTTACTAAATGATTTTGCACCCATGAAGTTGTTGAAAATATAACTCAAAGTTCCACTGCAACAACAAATTATGGAAAGGCTAGCATCAAAAGATGAACATTGTGAAATTGCATAATGTAGAAGAATTTACAAGATTAAAAGTAACGTTGATAAAGTAATTATTTATGCTATAAATATTTCATCAACATTATGCTAGGTTTTTTTGGCCACAAACAAACCAAGCAAGGTTTACCTGAAAATTCCTTCAATTTGCAGAATTTTGTCTCCAGTTTCAAGGAGACCTCGTAATGTGCTAACAATGGGAAGACCAGCTCCAACTGTTGCTTCATAAAAATAATGTGTATAGGATTGGCGTTGAAGAGATCTCAGCTTTAAGTACTGGAATTATACAGAGCAAAGAGTCATTGAAACTCCAACATAAGGCATAAAGCAGAGATGATGATGCCAACTAGGAAAATTATATAGTAATACGATCTTGTTATACACTATTAAATATATAAAGTCCCTAACATCATCATCCTCCAGTTCTTTTCCTTAAATTATTCAAATTAATCAACTGAGTCATGCAGTTGTTTCATTATTGGATGCCAGATTGATATAGCTCCAACATTAGAAATACAGAGTCAAATAGAATATAGATAAACATCTCTGTCAATTTATAATATTTCTTGACTGCATGCTTTACAAATACAAAAAGGTCAAGATAATATTTTCTACAATAAATCTTCCATAGCAGTCTATTGATCAACGTCATAAGCTTTTACGTCTGCCTTCTTCTATATAGAGTTCACGGTGAAGAAATTGAGCTTCCAGAGTGAAATATAGGGATAAAGGTAAATGAATCATATATTCAACATGTGATCCAATTCACCCCCACAAGTATGCCATCCAATGTACCACATCACCATCATTATTATTTGTTAAATATGAGGGCACATCTCCAGCTTTCCAACACAGAGTCAGACAGTTTACTTCTATCCATCTATCTCACTCCTTCCTTCATTAGCAGTAGGGCAATCACACAAATTTTTGAAAGAATAAGTGTAAATAGTTTTCATGATCATTCTAGTAGCGATGTCTTCAGAATAGTGCAAGCAATATCAGTAGCTGCATCAATTGATTGCAATTTTTTTCCTAGTCTTTGGTTCTTAAATTTGAGGGTAAATTACATCCATTCTGAAACTTAAGGATGAATACAAACAAACCATGAAATAAGTTGTTAGAATGTCTATTATATTCTTAGGTTTGAATATGATTGTTTGATAAGGTGTTTCGTGTTAAGTACAAGAAATGTGAGATGGAAAGAGAGCATTGAAGAGGAAAATGGTGGGAAAGTGCCATATGAGTGGGTTAATGCCTGCAGTTGCAGAGGTATGAAATGGGGTATCAAGAGCTGTAATGACAAAAATCAAAATGGGAAGGATGAACAGAAAGGAAGTTCTGGTGCGAAAAATCTATGGTTGATTAACAATGCATTTCTAGGTGAGTGGTTATCGAGCGATGAAAATGAAGAGTCTTTGTGGAGGGGAGTGATGAAAAGTACAGGGCAAGACCGTGAAGGGAGGCATAGGAAGCTACATGCTTCAGTACTAATCAATTTAAGTACAAGGTTCCAATATCATTTCCATATTTGAGGAGAATAATTCACTCACCAGATATCATGGTCGATAATGAAGCAAACTGCTACCCACAATTATTGGCTAATGAAAAAAGATTCTTGTAACAAAAGAAGCAGCAACTTTATTTAAGAAATGCTCTCCCTCAGAGCGCCATTATTTCTCTTTTCCCTCCATTCTTTTTGAATGCCAATACTTCAATTAGTTATGGATAAACAAAAACCAAAAAGTATCTTATCCTTTTTTTTTTTTTAACGAACAATGTGTTTACTAAATAACATTTATCATAATACAATTCATGTTACCTGATCAAGTGGTCCTGAATTCGCCTTTTTGTTTGGAGTAATCACGTGAATTCCTTTACATAACCAATCATAGTAACAGCTTGCAACATTAGCATCTGCTGTGCAGTCTACCAAAACAGTATTTGGAATAAAATGATTTCCATGCACATGGTGAGTAAACTTCTCAAGATCAGCCACTTCACCATTCTCCTTTGTAAGTTCTCTCCATCTTGACAAGTCAATTCCACTACAACAGATAGAAAGGAACTCAGAAAATTACTCTTATACAAGTAACCTCAACATGTTTATGGTTAGCAGAACGAACCATCAATCACAATCTTCCTGTTCACAGCAAACAAATCAAATTCTCTCTACCAGTAAGAACCATATCCAAGCATATAATGGCTTTCAATATCACCAAAAATTCCATGTGCAAGTATTTACCCAGAACAGAATATGAAAACCAAAAGCCTCAATCAAGATATCAGAACTATTGTTGCAAAATGGCAATTACCCATGTAAATTAGATTATCTGACCCATGCCAAATCTGTCAGAGAAGTTCGGGCATTATTAATACAGTGTGAAAGGGGCTTGGATAAGGAATAGGTAACATATGTCAGTTTTGGGATAAGAAGTTTGGGCATGCAAACCCACCCCAACTACGTTGCTTTAATGCCAAGAGTCCCTGTGTCCAAATTATCATAACCATATAAATGTCAAATCCCATTTTTCACAGTAGCTCTTCCTGATTTGAACTTCTACAGTTGCAAGAAAATTCAAACTGCCAATAAAATTAGTACTTTCATGCATACTCTTATCTACTTGATCTCGATAGAGCTAACATCATCTATGAAGTATTCAATATTTGGTTAAATGATTTTCCAATGAAATAAGGTTGCTTCATGTCCAAGGGATTATGAAAATCAGCTTATTTAGGATATCTGAAGCCATTCTGAAACATAGAATTTAATTCAACTATAATTTGATAAAGGTATGATACATGAAAAAACAATATTTATTTAGAGAACTCATGAACCCTTGGCAATAGTTGATTAAGTGAAAAATTCCATCAGTAGGTTTGGTTGGTTAAGTTTAATATCACCAGCAAGTCATGTTGTATTGGAATAATTTTTTATACAGGATTATACAAGCAGGAACTTAATATGGAAACATGGAGTTTATGACTTACAATTCACTCAAAAGCATTCTCCCTGACCCAGTGATTCCCATAACACGCAAATCAATGTTAAATTCTTCCTTAAGGACCTTTGCCTGCAAAAGAAAATACAATTTTTAGATTTAATAATAGCTTTTTAAATTATAATTTAAAATTAGACCAATTTTGTCAAAATTTGGAGAGATATAGCATGGTTACCCATGTTAAATGGATATAATAAGAGAACATCAAGAACATTTCTACTAACTAATTCTAATTTATTTGAATGTGTCAGAACTTTTAGGCTTTATTGCATCTCTTAAAAGCTACGTCATTATCCTCTCTGCAAGTCAGGGTTTACAGAATTGGAAAAGAAAAAGTATGAACCATTATATCAGAAAGGTTTAAGGAAAAAGTATGAGCCATTTATATCAGAAATGTTTAAGTGGGATTTTTAAAAACCATGTCCTTCCAGGACTCTCTTTAAGCTGAAAAATGGCTGAATTGTCATTCATGAGGATATGGAATCACAATCAATTATCCAACCACAAAATCATTAGTTGGGAGATTAAATATGTTTTATCCATCTTAATATTAGAGAACTTAGTTGCAATAACTGCACAAGCATAGAAATCATAATAAATCCTCAAGACATTAAAAAAATAAAAAGCCTTTGCATCTTGCTTCATCCAGGAAAATAGCAAAGAACAAAGAAGATTCTTTCAAGGCACTAGATCTTCTATTGGTAGAACTCACCATCAACATGCCTGATAACACATAAGAACTCAACTGATGAATCCATATTTTTATTTTTGAAAATTATCTGTAATATATAATATCTAGGCTTATACGGCTTGCAAGACAGGGTTTTCACACTTGAGAAAAGGTAAAAGCCATATATACCAAAAATAGGTTAACTAGGATTAGTACAGATGATACTACGACCTTGATACAGACTTTCAATTATTATCCATGATTTTACACATCCCAGTTTTAGAGAGATCATACTTTTCTATTTCTTACTAGAATTGCAGAAGCCACAAGCATTATACTAAACATAACAAATCCTAAAGACTTCAAAAAAAAAAAGGCCTGGCACTGTAAGTTCATCCAAAAAAAATTTGTTGATTAACCAAGTGAACAGTACAGAGGTCACAGATCTTCTATGGGTAAAAGTCATAGTAAACATGCCTACATACCACATAGAACCCAACTATAAAGTTCAAAATTTTACTTGGTAAAATCCTCCGGAGTATTACTTCCAAAATCTGTATTTTATTTCGCACACCCATGAACATGAGGTAATGGATCATTTACAAAGCAGGAATTGACAAAATCCATCACATTATAAGTGTCAAAAAATAAAACCTTATACTATGCAAATACCTCAGAATGCTAAACCATCTATGAGAATGGAGAGAAACTACTTCTACTCCTTCAAAAGCCCTCATGATTTATTTCCTCCACAGTAACCAAAAAAAATATATATTTACAAAGGATCAAAAGAACTGGTCTTATTATCCAACCACTTCTACAGTATCAAGCTTGCTATTACCCACAAAACTCCAACTACACACAACGTCCTGCACTAGCAGCAATATAAGAGCAAACGTTTGATGATCTGGTATCAGTTTTAGACAGCTGGCAATTAATAAATTAATTTTCCTCTTTAGTAAAGATTGTAAATCACCAAAATCATTTCCCTAGTAGCCAGTGGTAAATAAGGGGAAGAAAAAAGGAAAAAAAGAGGCAACTTGGAAGGTGTGTATGTCTTTCAAATTATATTATAAGAAACATGTCTATCTCGTCCATCACCACTCGGACACCGGCTCAACAATAAGGCTTCATCTGAAACTGAGCCTTACTGGATTTGCTCCATTCAGTCCTTATAGCTTCTCTTTGTATTCATCACCACTAGTAAAAAACATTAAAAAAAAAATTAAAAAAAATAAAAGAAAAAGAAATTTACCTACCCATCCTGACAATTTCACATGTCACTCCCAAATCAACCATTCTGAATAAAACTACTAACAAAAACTCATCAAACTGGCGATGGAAGTAGGTCAGGGAAGAGAAGCCACACAAATCATCATCCCAAAAATAAAAGGAGAGAAATTTTCCTACTCATTTCTAACAATTTCCATGTGCTTGTCTCATTAGCCCCTTCTCACCTTTATATTCATCTGTCCAAAAGTAATCCAAACCATATTTAGCCTGATGACCAATTTCTAGAAATGATTGCTCTCTAGCAATTCCACAACCATTTTCTCCAAAGCACTTTGTTAAAAGGAAACAAGGATTCAATTCCCAACTTACCCCTAACAATAGGATTTTGTAGCCTCTAATTCAGCAAAAAAAAAAAAATCCATTCCAATTCATTTCTACAAAGTAATCTTTTCTTAATTTCCCCTAAGGGCCTCAACCTCTAAGAACACGTTACTTTTTCTTACCAAGCATTTTCAATTTGCTCCTTATTTATGCGATACCTTCTGAAAACACCATTTCATCACAATTTGCTCAATATGAGCAAAATCAGATGCACTATTGGCTTCCAATTGTGAAATAAGCACCATGATCTTATTTAAACAAAGGATGGTTGATATAATTAATGAGTTTTAACAAAATAAAAAAACACATCTTACCAATATTCTAAAATTTTAAATATAACTTACTTGAAGCTGACTACTATGAATATATAAATATAACTGCACATTCCAACTCCAAGATAAACTACTTTATATCAACAGATAAGTGAACTAATAAAAAGATGTAACAACTAATAATGCACCTGATCCCTGAGCTGATCAAGTAGTGTGCCACCAATCAACCCAGGTCCAATAATCCCCATAGCTATAGTGGTCTTTGACAGATAAAACCTTGAGTGGACAGCTCTTAAAGCCCTTACACAATCTTCTCGCTTGACTACCACTGTAATATTATACTCAGAACAACCTTGAGCTATGGCACGGACATTAATACTAGCCTGCAATCCAATGGTGTTTCAAACTTTTCAATGCAGAAATATTAAGGGGAGAAAAAAGAAATGACTCAAGAGTAGGTGAAAAAATAAATGACTCAGAGCAGAAGGATAATATGAAAGTTAAACATCCATCAACTGAAAAAAGAAATATAACTTTCTTTTACCTTAGCTAGGGCATTGAATAGAGTAGCACTGACTCCAGGAGTACTAGCCATTTTCTGGCCAACTGCTGCTAAAATGCTACAATTTGGAATGATGGCAACCTGAGAAGAATAAAGATATTTTGAGAAAATCAATGTCAGCAAATCAGATTCCAATAAACTAGGCTGAAGAAAAGAGCTTTCATGTAAAGACAGGAAAAAACCTATAAAATCCAGATTCTAAAACAAGGAACAGGCCAAGAACTCAGCATATGATGATGAATCAGGAACTATGCACATAACTTGTTCATACCTTAAATTGAAAGGGACGTAAGTAAATACTTCAAAGTTCTAAAAGGAGAAACGTTACTTCAAAGTTCTAAAAGGAGAAACGTTGAAGGTGCTTTTTTAAAAAAAATTGTTGTTTCTTTTTTTTCCGTGGTTCCTCTACTAATTGAACTCATCCTAGGAATGACAATACTAGAAACTTTACTATCCCATACCACTATGGAAAACCAAAAACTAAAAAAGCAATATAGTAAAATCATGCAGATATTGTATTCATTGTCAATAATCAGGTACGGCAGCACAATGAAATCTAAAAGGGCACCTGGGAAAGGCGTCCAGCATCCAAAGCTTGACGAAATCTAGACTGCAAAGCCTCTGCAACAGCTTTTACTTCCTTCTCAGGCACAGCAAAGCATACAGAATGTTCGCTGCTAGCCTTCATTAGATTACATCAAACTAAGTATCTATATTAACCAAGAAAACTATCAAAATTGAAATTTCAGGATAGAGATACCTGGGATATCATAATGACATTAGCTCCCACATCTTTCACAGCACCAAAGATGGCACTAGCTGTACCAGGAACACCAGCCATTCCAGTTCTGTAAAAAGAAAGTAGTAATAAAAATGAAACAAAAGAAATTACAAGTCTAATACATACTTCACAAGGGCTCACCCCTCAACATTCACAAGGGCCACATTGTCTATTGTTGCAAAACCTTTGACAGGAGAGTCCAATTTCTGGCCATCTTCTCCCTCACCTATAGGAGGCTGGCATATCATTGTTCCAGGTGAAGAGAGGTTGAAAATATTCCTTATCATGATTGGAATATCATATCGCATAACAGGAATAATAGTGCGGGGATGCAAAACATTTGCTCCAAAATATGACTGCACAACCACACGAATTTAATCTTAGGAATGTGCAGTTAACAACTAGGGATAACTTTGAAGGCATTAGAAGAGTGATAAAATTTACCATTTCCCATGCCTCTTGATAGGATAATGTCCTTAGTATCACAGCCTCATTAACTGCAGGAAAAGAAAAAAAAAAGAAAGTAATATAAGAAAAGGAGGAAACTTTAGCATTCCATCAAACCTCAAAATTGATGTTTTCATAGAAGTGCCAAGGGAGTATCATCTTAAATAAGAGTGGTTCTTCAGCAAAATATGCAAAATTAGAGTGGTGTTTCAAGCAAAATATGCAGAGGATATTTCTTGTACAAATAGGATGTTCATCGTACAGTCACAAAAGACATAGAACAAACCTTTTCTGGGGTCTGCACTGTAGACCCCATCAACATCAGTCCAAATTGTAACTTGTCGAGCCCTCAATAAAGCACCCATTATAGCTGCAGAGAAGTCACTTCCATCCCGCTTCAAAGTTGTGGGAATGTTCTGAGGTGTACTGGCAATGAAACCAGTTGCAACAATTGTCTTACATGGATTTCGAGAGTACCATTCTTCAATCCTTTTTCCAGATTCCACAAAATCAGGATCAACTTGGTTAGAGCTGGTAGGATTTACAATAAGCACTTCTCTAGTATCCATCCATTTACAATCTATCCCACTCTGCACGAGAAAACAATTTAACAGTGCTTAGGTAATTTGCTGAAGCTACAACTGACAAGTACTCAGAATTGTAATAAGCAAATAAACAGTGGACCTTTCTGACAACATATGATAACATCTGAGCAGACCATAGCTCTCCATGTCCTACAACAAAATCAGAAAATGATTCTGTTGCATGTCCAGCTGCAATAGATTAAGTAAGTTGTTAGAGGCAGTAGAAATCCGAATATGACAAGGAAATTCACCACTGGCCTCAATGAAGCACAGCTCATACGATCAAAACCTTAGAAAAAACTAAAAAAATAAAATAAAATAAAACAACTTGTATGCTGAATCCCTGCTCTGATATAAGCACACATACTTCCACAAATAAGTATGCATCCCAATCCCATTCAACCAATCAAAGTGGTCTGAGAGAGAAACAAAGGGAGAGAGAGAGATATAATACCTATGTATATAGCACGAAGCATGGCTTTGAGGTTATTAATATCATGATGTAACCGGGACAAGAAACTAGCAAGATCATCCCCATCAAGAAGATCAATTGCTGTTAAACGATGCTTTTCAAAAACAGCGTCAGCAGCAACAATATAAGAATCATCTCGTGATTGTGCCTTGTAGATGAGATCATACATCATATCTGTCACCTTTGAAATTGCTGACACAACCACCAACTTCCCTTCTGAACCATCATTAACAATTATCTCTGCTACATTCTTGATTCTCTCAGAGCTACCCACACAAGTACCACCGAATTTATGGATCGACCACATATCACCTTTTGGAAGGTGAACTTTTTCCTTGGATTCATCCAGTAAAACAGCTAAAAAAAATGGAAATTTCATAAATATGCAAACTCTACTTTAGCTAACAGATACAAGCTTGTATATACAAGTTTAAACTAAACTGAATAACAGAGTGGTTAATGTACCTTTAACTGAAGAAGAGAAATGGGCACATGCTGACTCTTTTCTTTCCCATTGAGAAACAAAACCTGTCCTGAAACATAGACCATACAAACTCTTCAATACTTTGTTAAAAATAGAAAAGAGTTTAAAATTCTATATTCTAACCTAAAAGGACAGTTGAAAAACTCTAGATTGTAGCTTCACAAAAATCCAGTAATATCGTAACCGACACAAGGAAATGTTAAAAAGACCAAAGGGCACCGAATATGTCATACTTTATTAACTCGAGAAGACAACATTCATATGTCTTGATATATGATTATTTAAATAACAAAATGAGTACAAGAATTGGGGAAGAAACCCTAATCATAATAAAAATATTAGACAATAAATATAATGAATAAGAATAAGCATGATAGGGAACCAAAAGCAAACACTTCCAGATTGCTCAGATAGAGAGAAGGTAAAATGTGTGAAAATATATGACAACTCCAAGAGGGCACTTCCCACGTGACCAAGACAATTACCATATTTCAAAGAATGCAGAAGATTTACTAAGCATGACTAAAATATCCTCGACATGTAAGAGAAGGATGAAGAGCTTAGGAGAAATAGTTAACTCTGAAAATTTTTGTTAACAAAAAATAAAAACAAAGCTTCTTTCCAAGTACTTAAACAATAACAGGTCTTAATAATGTTTCCTTGTAGGTTAGTTTCTTACAACAATTGACCTCTATTTATAAACATCATCTGGTTCTAAAGCCTTGCAATAATCAATCATGCCAAATTCCCTTTAGAAATTCAAATCAGAGTCATAATAATACATTTCAACAAACAAGAACCACTTTGTTGGTAAATAGCAATACCTTCAAGCATTTTAGTGAAGCACTGAACATTAATGCGCTTAAAGGAGTAAAAATTCTTAATTTCCTTACTTAATCAAATTGGTTAAAGAAGAAATCTTTATATGTGAAACAAACAAAGTTCAGTAATTTAATCCTAGCCTATTCAACTCTAATTTCTTCTTTCTTTTCTCATAAACATTTCAACAATTTTACTGAATGAAATTAAACACTTTATATACTTAAAAGCTTCCCAATTCTGAATCTGAACCTCAACAAACAGAGTGAAATTGACTAATTTGAAAACCACAAGAAAAAATTAGAAATGTAATGAATCAACCATTATTTTTGTCGTTTTGTTAAATAACAACAAGGATTAATTTTTCAACCACTAAAAACAAACACGTGCGCAATTCTAAGTTACAAAAAACATTAATCACTGATAGAATATTAGAATCCTCCATTTTCTCAGTAACCAAACAGAAATTTGAAAAAAAAAACCTGAAAAGAGAAGAAGAGGAAGAAAGAAGAGGCAAAGCTGAGAATCGAGAAGAAGAGATGATCTTCTTCTTCGTAGGGTTGGTGTCGCGAGATAATGTAGTTGAAGAGAGAATGCGAGATGTGGTAGAGATCGAAGAAGAGTACGCCATGGGGGAGAGAGAGAGAGAGAGAGATTTGGTAACTCTTTCTTTCTTTCCTATGGGTTTTGTATCTGTTTTCGTTATTTTATTTGGCGGCTTTCAGTGTCTTTTGTACAGTGAAGGTCGCTTCATATATGATAATGATTAAAGAAAAAAACTCGGTGCTAATTTAATTTTCATTTTGTGGTTTCGGAGGGGCAAAAGGCAAATTTCACGCTGCCACCTACCTAACTATACTTACTACTCCCATTTTTTTTTTCTTTGTGATTTTAGAAATTTATTTTCTTCAAAATAATATTTATTTATTTATTTTTACTTTATCCTTATAATATTTAATTAAAATATAATAATTTAATTTAAAATTAAGTTAATAATATAATATTAAATAAATTATTTTAAATTTAATTAATAAATATTTTAATATATATATAAAATTTTAAACAACAAATTAAAAAAAAAATAATTAGTGCTAATTTCGAAATATCAGTGGCTCAAAGTTAATAAAATTATTAAATAAAAAGAATGAAGCTATTGGTGAGATGTTTGCGTTTGTAGGTGTTTATAATTCGATTTACTTAGTTTGTAGTGGACATTTCTAATCAAACTATACAAGGGTGTATTTGGAGATAAGGAATTGAAATTGGAATTGGGAATTTTAATTCTAATTCTAATTTTTTAGAATTAGAATTCTGTTAAAATTTTAATTTTAATTTTTGTTTTACACAAAAAATTAAAATTAAAATTGGAGGTGGAGATGGCGATGACGGTGACAGTGGTACTGAGAGGTGGTGAAAGAGAGAATTATAGTGGTAATTATAGAATTGTCATTCTTATGGGTTGAAAATAAAATTGTGAAATTAATTTTTTAGTTATATTACAATTCTATGAAATATTCAAACAGCTTGAAAAATATTTAGGCAACTTTGGCTTCCAAGCATCACCGAAATTGAATGGAAATCCAATCAATTTCACTAACTCCCATTGATCATTATTTTGATCGTTATCAGGATCACATATAGTAACAGATGTTGCACCAATGATATTGTATTAGCTTTTGAAGATGTGAAATTTGAATAACATTTATAAAAGTCTAAATAGTTATTTATTTTTTACTTGCACACATGTTTTACTTAAACAATATATTTCAGTTTTTATGATGACTAAATTAAAAATAATTGGGTAAAAAATGATTATAAATTATATAATAATATATAACTCATTTTAGATGTAATAATAATACTTTTCATTAAACTAATTAGTAATTAAATTTCACAACTAAAATCATCTCATAATTATTATCTAACATTCAAGAAATATTTAATATCAATCTCATAGTAAAAGTAACACAACAATTAGAATTTGAAAAAAATTATGACATTATTTTTGAATTAATAAGATTAACTTTACCATACAAATAAATATGTAAATAAATAAGAAAATGGGTTCTTAAACATAATCAAGTCATATAATTAATAGCTATTAAATATAAAATGTTGGATTGAAATTTAATTTGTTACAAATTTTGAAATGTTCTAAAATACCTTACTACAATAAAATCTTGTGTTAAAATATAAATCAATATTATATATATATAATTTTTTTTTCTTCTCTGTCTAGCTAATATGAACTTGAAATCTAATTAATTTGAGGCTTAATTATATTAATTAATTAATCTCCTCTATAATATTGAAAAATATGTGGAATTTTTTTTAAAAAAGTGATATTTTGTAAATGTCTTTGTTTATAAAATAATACTCTATAAATTTTAATATTTTGTAAATATAAATAAGTAAAATTTTTTGTTAAAAATAGTTATATTTTGAGAAGAGAGAAAATGTAAGTGACTTTTGAGATTTAAAATATTGTATGTTCATAATTTATTTTGAAAACCACCTGCTCACCCGGTGATTACTTTTGAAAATTTAGTTTTTATCTTGTTAGCTCTTTTAGGCTTAATATTGATTTTGATGATAACAAAACA
Organism: Aleurites moluccanus; assembly: GCA_948193065.1. Classification (NCBI taxonomy): domain Eukaryota; kingdom Viridiplantae; phylum Streptophyta; class Magnoliopsida; order Malpighiales; family Euphorbiaceae; genus Aleurites; species Aleurites moluccanus. The sequence continues at coordinate 20,321 of CANXYC010842016.1, forward strand.
ATATAAATATATTATTTGAGCTAATATTTTATTTGAGTTGGTTAAGGCATGAGAAATTATGATCATTACTCAATTATAGGTTAATATATTCAAAATGTCTTGAATGACATTTAAAGAGAAGTCATTAAGTGCACATGCTTAAGGGCATACTTGGAGAAGTGCAGAAGACAATTTTGGATTGCTGATATGTCATGGGTGCGATAAGTGGAAGTTGCAGGTGCGACAAGCAGAAGTCGCAGGCATGACATTTATTCAAGAAGAGCTCAGTAGATCCAGTAGCCTCAAACTAAAATCAAGCATGAAGTCGTGGGCGCGACTCGAGAAAGTTGAAGGCGTGACACTGGAAAACTGACAGACTTACACAAAGTCTGATTTGATGCCAAATTTTATATAAATTGGCAGAAGCTAATAGGACAAACCATAAATGGATAGAAAGATATGGATGTCTAGTTTTAGGAATAAAAAGTGGATTGAGCATTGGATATTGGAAAATGAAGATATGAATTTTTGAAAGAATTATACTCAAGCTAACAGAGTAGGACAAAATTAATAGTACAACTTTAAAATATTGCTGAGAATTATAAAAGAATAATTTGAGTATGCCATTCTATATGATTGAAGCTCTAGATGTCTACTTTAATATGGAAAAATAATTAAGTGATTTTGAGCTTTATAGAAGGAGAAATTGAAGAATTAGTGAAACATTCTCAAACTGTCTTATAGATTGGATCAATAAAATGTTATGATTTTTTAAGATATCAATATGGATAATTTAGGAGTTTTTATAATTATAAAGTTGTAGTAAATATTTCAAAGTTTCCAACAAAAAAAACGGTACATAATTTGGAATTGTATAACTTGAAATATGAAAAAAACAAGTCGCGAGTGCGACATCAGAAGTCGTGGGCGCGACGTTTCTTCAAAAAGGTTCAGTAGCAAAATGTCACTGTAGTCGCGGGCGCAACCCCTACGACTGACACAAAAAATAGTTGTTATAAATAGCCGTTGAAAAGGGTTATAACAGCTATATTTTGGATCCTAACGGCCATATTTGATATTGGACTATAAATACAAGTTGTTTTGAAACTTAAGGAGGTTAGAAAATAAGAGAACAACAATTGAAATCATTGAATTAACATTTTGCATTAAAATCATTATTGTATATGACTTGGAGAGCTTATATTTGTAAAGCATCAATTTGAGGGTTGAGTTCATTAAGACTCATTAATTATTTGAGAGTTGGGTAAACTCTAGGGAAATTATTTCTCTTTTTCTTTTGTACTTCTTCAAGGGTTTGAGTGTGAACCAAATAGGAAAACACTTATATAGGTTGAGTATGAGTCTTTGTAAAACACTTGTAAGGTTTGAGTGTTAGTCTAAACATTTGAGTTTGATCTTGCACTCGTAAAATGATCAGTTAAGAGAACTCTCAAGTGTGATATTGAGGAGTGGATGTAGGCAAGGTTGCCGAATCACTATAAATTTTTGCTTGTAAGGTTTGAGTATTAGTCTAAACACTTGGGTTTAATGTTGTACCCATAAAAGGATTGGCTAAGAAAACTCTCAAGTGTGATATTGAGGAATGGATGTAGATAAGATTGTTGAACCACTATAAATTCTTGTGTTATTTTTTCTTCCCTTTCTTTCCTTCAATTAAATTTTTAATTTGTTGTTAATTCCGTAAACAACCAATTCACCCCCCTCTTAATTTTCAAAGGGACTAACATATCTATCTCGATATCAACGGGTTCTTAAAATTCACCAGGTGATTTTTTTGAAATTACCGTATTACCTGGTGATTATCTCTACTAGTTAATACCTCATTTTTTTTAACCTGCAAAATAATTAATATTTTATAAATTGATTAATTTACAAAATAATACACTAAAAAAATATTTTGTAAAAAAAGTGTAAAATTTTTAAACAAATAGCTGATATTTTTTAAATTTATCAATTTACAAAATAATACACTACAAACTTCAATATTTTATAAAAAAAAATTATAAAAATGAGTGATCTTTTTTAAATGAAATCATTTACAAAATAATACACTAAAAATCTCAATATTTTATAAATAAGTGAACAATTTTGCAAAAATTAGTGACATTTTGTAAAGTGGTTTATTTACAAAATAATACACTAACAAAATAAATTATTTTATAAAAAAGTGTAAAATTTTTAAACAAATAGCTGATATTTTTTAAATTTATTAATTTACAAAATAATAAACTACAAACTCAAATATTTTATAAAAAAATAAAAAAATTATAAAAATAAGTGATATTTTGTAAATAAAGTTATTTATAAAATAATACACTAAAATTCTCAATATTTTATAAATAAGTGAAAAATTTTACAAAAATTAGTGACATTTTATAAAGTTGTTCATTTACAAAATAATACACTACATACCCTAATATTTATGCAAAAAGTGAAAAAATTTGTAAATATTGATAATATTTTATAAATCATTTCATTAATAAAATAATATACTATAAAACACAATATTTTGCAAAAAAAATGAAATTTTTTATAAAGATTGATAATATTTTGTAAATCCTTTCATTAACAAAAATAATATACTACAAAACCCAATATTTTGAAAAAAAAAAAAAAAAGTGGAAATTTTTGTAAAAATTGGTAATCTTTTGTAAATCTTTACATTAATAAAAAAATACACTATAAAACCTAATATTTTGCAAAAAAGTGAAAAAAATTATAAAAATAGATGATATTTTTATAAAATTTTTCATTTATAAAATTAAAACACTATAAATGCATATATTTTAGAAATTAGTGGGAAATTTTAAAAATTTTAGTAGCATTATATGAATGATTTTATTTTATAAATAACACATTATAAGTCATAATACTGAGATTTACGTTTAAAATATGAGGAATATAAGATATATTAATATGATTTATAAAATGTTATATGATAAATAATATTGAAAAATATAATAGATTTTCCTTTTTTTTTATATAAAAAATTTATAAAAAAAATTTTCAGAGAATTATATTAACAAAAATTAATTAAAAATCCCTTATAAAGTTACAATTATTAATTACTTTTAAATAATTTTTAAGTAATAAAAAATCATAATACATAAGTAATATGATTTTATCATTTTACAAAACCATTATAATAATATAAATTTAATTTAAATTCTCTTATGTTTAATTAAAAATCATTTTTTTTATAAAATCCTGCATAAAATTATAAAATATATGTATTTTGTATATTATTAACTTTATAAAATTCTAAATTAATAAAAAAAAATACCTTTGAAAAAATACTTTTGAAAAATAATAAATAATAAACAACAATTATTTTGTATATAAGTAATAAATTTAAAAAAAAAAACGGATGATATTTTATAAATTTTTGAATTTATAAAATAATACACTATAAATCTTAATATTTTATAAAAAAAAATTTATAATAATGGTTGATAATTTGTAAATTGTACTATTTAAAAAATAATACACTATAAACTCTAATATTTTGTAAAAAAAAAAGTGGTAGCTTTAGTAAAAATTGGTCATATTTTATAAATCATACAATTTACAAAATTTTACACTACAAACCCTAATATTTTATAAAAAAAATGAAATTTTTTGTAAAAATTAGTAATATTTTAACAAAATCGTACAATTTATAAAAATTTACACTATAAACCTCAATATCGTGTAAAAAAAGTGACAAATTTTGTAAAAATTATCATATTTTGTAAATCATACAATTTACAAAATTTTACATTTCAAACTCCAATATTTTGTTAAAAAGTGTAAAATTTTGTAAATTGTACAATTTATAAAATTTTACATTACAAACTTCAATATTTTGTAAAAAAGTGCAAAATTTTATAAAAATGGTTTATATTTTGTAAAATGTACAATTTACAAAATTTTACATTACAAATCCCAATATTTTATAAAAAAAGTGCAAAATTTTTAAAAAATGGCTTATATTTTGTAAATCGTACAATTTACAAAATTTTATACGACAAAAACCAATATTTTGTAAAAATGACTTATATTTTGTAAATTATACGATTTACAAAATATTACGCTACAAAACCCAATATTTTATAAAAAGGTATAAAATTTTATAAAAATGGCTTATATTTTATAAATTATACGTTTTATAAAATATTACATTACAAATTCTAATAATTTGAAAACAAATGTAAGATTTTGTAAAAATAACTTATATTTTATAAATTGTACGATTTACAAAATAATACATTACAAATCTCAATATTTTGTAAAAAAGTATAAAATATTATAAAAATGACTTTTATTTTGTAAATTTTATGACTTGTAAAATATTACACTAAATTCTAATATTTTGTAAAAAAAGTCAAATTTTATAAAAATTACTTATATTTTGTAAATTGATTAGTTTATTATTTTTAAATTCCTTAAATTTTTTTTATTCCTTTTATATTATTACTACTTTTTTAATTGATAAAAATATTCCAAATTTTTGTTTCACATTATAATTTGGGAAAAAAATATTCCAAATTACAATTTTGGATTTAATTTTTTTTATTCTTATTATTATTAATTTTTTAATTTCCTGAAAAATATTTTTTTTATTTATTTATATTATTACTACTTTTTAAATTAAAAAAATATTTTAAATTTTTATTTACATTTTTTCGTATTATTAATAATTTTTAAATTTGCTAAAAAATATATTTTTTATTTTTTTATATTATTTATACTTTTAAATTAATAAATAATATTTCAAATTGTTTATTTAAATTACAATTTGAAAAAAAAAATCCAAAATATATTTTTGTTAATTTTTCATATATTACTAATTATTTCTTCATACACTAAATATTATTAAATTAAAATAATTATTTTTTTTTATTAATAACACATTTTGTGCCCAAAGCACTTACCCTTTTTCTATTCTTAAATTAATAAAAAAAATTTAAATTATTGTTTCAAATTATAATTTGGAAAATATATTCTAAATTATAATTTGGAAATTTTTGTTTATTTTTTCATATTATTATTAATTTTTTTTTTATATACTAATTATTATTAAATCAAATTAATTATTATTTTATTAATAACTCTTTTCATACCCAACATTCAGCTGAATCATTCTTGGGCGGGAAACATTTTGATTTGGACGGAAAGGGCTCCAAAAATAGGTAACTGATTATTATGGGCGGGAAGATCGTAATTTTGAAAAAATATTTTTTGATTTGCAATATTTTTAAAAAAATATTTTTAGGTATATAGTATTTTTAAAAAAAAAATTTATAATAGTAAAAATAAAATATTTTTTATTTTTTTCAATATTTTTGAAAAAATCCCTATAAATTATCACCTAAGGGGATCTAATTAATATATAGAAATACAACAAATAAAGCTAGTACGGTTTATAGCAATAGCTTTGATTATTTTATATTAGGGGAAAATATAAAAATATATTATGTGGTTTGATGATTTTATATTTTATAGTTTGTAATTTTTTTTATAAAAATAATTTTGTGGTCAACATAATTAGTAATTTAGAGTCTACAGTATTAATCCCATAAGTATCTGCTAACATGGGCGCTTATATGACAAATTTTCTTATAATTAATACAACACAAATATATTTATTGTTTTACAATAACAAATTAACTTCACAATAATAATACTCTTAATACCATATTGAAAAAGGTAACATTATTGTTAGTTTTAAATATATCACTTATATTATTTAGCATTTCAATTTTCAAAATTTAATTATCAAATATCTTCTAACTCTTATGCGAAAATAAATTGAAATATCAAAATATTGTTTCGCGTCATATATCAAATTTTCATGAAGTATGAAATTTACAATTCATATTATATGTTTTTAATATTATTTATGATAAAATATTGATATATCTGAAGTATGAAATTTACAATTCATATTATATGTTTTTAATATTATTTATGATAAAATATTGATATATCGAGAAATATCAATGTCTATTAAAATTTCATTGTTAATCAATGAAATATAATTGAGGAATTTTGAACAAAAATAAAAAATTGAAAGCTCAAATGCAAAAATTTTAATTTGTATAAAGTAATCTATTGAAAAGAAAAGTGATACAATTAATAGTTTTAATAATATTTAAAGACATATAAGGGAATTTTAACACATTAATTGTAAATATAATTTATCAATTGAAAAACTACTAACAACGATAGCTCTAATCCTAACAATTCCTAGGATAATTTTATCCCCATCTCTTGTTGTTTGCCCTTTCCCTGTGATTCCATTCGCAGGTGAGGATGTTTGATATTCAGTCAATGTTTCTTTGTCCTCTTTGCCAGCTTAATAGTTCTCCTCTATTCCTGAGGTTTTCAACCACCCTTTTGTCTCAATTTTAAATTTGTCACACTGCTCGAATCCTCCATCTATCTAACTATTTTCTTTCTTGAACTCCCAATCTCCTTTACCCAATGACCCCCGCCCCTAGCCTAAAAGAAAGTAAAGTTGGTATTTGGGTGGAACTGAAAAAGATTGGAATAGTACTACTTCAAGAGACAAAAGTAACTAACCTTAAAGAATGTTTGGTACGTCAATCATGGGTATATTGTTGTATATGGCTCATACCGAAACAAAGGGACAGATGCTGGAGCGGAGCAGAGTGAGCGAACAGAGCTTGTTTCTATAGCCTGTTTCTCAACATATATGATTGTTTTTGCTTTAATTGGATTGCAGCTAGAAAGTCAAGTTGTCTTATCTCTTCATGGGACAAAAATTACTTTTTAGAAAAGTCAATTCTAAAAGGTATTAGATGGATTGAGGTAATATATGTTATCATTCCTAATTATTTGGAATATATGATTATCCTAGTTTATGCTCTTTGGTGACGATTCATCTCAAACTAGTCTCTAAAATGAATTTTCTAATCTTATATATCAGTTTCTATGGTGGTGGTTAATGATTTCAATGCCACTATGAGTTTTGATGATAGAAGTACTCAACATTTTAACCTCTCTGCTAAAAAATTTCTCCTATTTTGATTGAAATTTTGATCATATTAATTTGCCTCTTTTAGCGAAGAGTTTTGATGATAGACGCACTCAATATTTTAACCACTCTGCTAAAAAAATTCTCCTATTTTGATTGAAATTTTGATCATATTAATTTGCCTCTTTTAGCGAAGCAATTCAAAGTGGGAAATTATAACTGTATGAGCAAAATAGATCTTTTCTTAGAGTGTACCATTTAGCTCCTTTAATTTATTCAATTAAGGCAATTTGTATTAAGAAAGGTCTCTTTGATCCTTGCCACTTTTGCTTCAAGTGGATGTCTCCAACTTAGGCCTAGACCTTTTAGATTATTGATTGCTGGTTAATGAATCTTGGTTTGAATAATTTGGTGAAAACTTGGTGGAGTGAGTTTATAACCCTTTTAGTTGAAAACTTAAGTTTGTTCGCAAATTCAGGCTTTTAAAATGTAAGTTGATTGATTGAAATAAAAATGTCTTTGGTGATTTAGATATGACGATGAGCCTAAAATATGATAGTAACATAAAAAATAATTATTAAGATTAATTCATCTATTGTTCGTGTTTATGTTAGATTTTCTTTGTTTTATTTTACTTTTGCTTTTATAGTTTGTTTCATGTTTCTTAGGTTTTGTAGAAATTTCTTGAGCAATTTCAAGTAAAACAAAAGTTCGAAAATCATTCAGAAAGAAGTCGGAAGCAAAGAAAGATCAAAAGCACAAAAGGGGCATTTAAGGCATGCATGACCATGCAAGGAAAAAATGCACGACCATGCTATATTTTTCAAGGCTGCCTTGTTTTAATTTGTCGCACCAATGATCATAAGAAACTTCCATCGCTGTGCAAGTCCAAAGTGTTTGACTATACATATTTATTTGGGACTGCCTGGTTGAATTTTCACGCTAAAACATAGAAAAGCAAGTGCACAACCATGCAAGGTAGAAGTGCACGACCGTGCACCTCTATAAGCTATTGCGATTTTGATTTCTTTTGCCCAATCGTATCCGATTTGTGCACTAATTCAATGATACTATTATACTCTGAATTTTCTAGGTTTCTAAGGGCTTTTAAAACTAAATTTTATATATCTATAAATAAAGCAGTTTAATACAAGTTTAGGAGAGGACGAAGGAGAGGGAAAGATCCCCATCTCCAATTCTCCATAATTTTAGAAATCTTATATATTAGATTTATATTTCTTGAAAACTTTGCAAGGAAGATTAAAGATCCAAGACGGATTCTGTAACACCTCAGCTTAGCCTGAACCAAATCCATATAGAGATCTTCGGGGGGAGATTTTTAATTTCTTTATATTGTTATGCTTATATATATTTATGCATGAAATTGGTATTTATGCATGTTATTTGAATTAGTTCT
>CANXYC010842158.1:0-10514 GCA_948193065.1 Aleurites moluccanus
ATTAATAATAATTGTACGATTAGTCATCTAATTTGCACATAAATTAGTATCTCTATGGATGCGCCAACGGGATTGAAGACCAAGTTTAAATGACAACTACACTTTCTTTTTGATTTATCCAATAGGCACCTTAATTACTTGCCTAATCTCTCTTGACTAAATTAACTTGGGTTTGAAATCCCACTCAGCAAGCTACAAATAACATGTCAGCAACATATCCAAAAGAACAAAACTAATGCCTAAAATTTCCCATCCAATACAATTTTTTTTTATTTTTTATTTTTTTTGAGGCCTTAATAATCAATAATCCCAATTGAGGCTGCCTTTATCAAAGTTTATCTGGTAAAACCATAAAATTCTGAACTCTAATTTTATTCACTGATATGACTGAAAATCAATTTGAATCTTCTATTTTATTTTATATTTTATCTTTTATCTCATATTTTTTTTTATATGTCACATTACTTTTTTTTAAAATATTTTAATAATTAATATTTTTTATAAATAATGTGACGCATAAAAAAAATAAAAAATAAAAAATCCAGATTGATATCAAATTAAATTTGATACATCTTAAAATCAGAATATGAGGGAAATAAAATTTTAACATCTTAGACATTTATTTTTAAGTTTATTAAGATAAAAATTATTGATTAGATTAATAAGTATATATTTAAAAAAAAAATATATTATATATTCAAACATAAAAAAAAATGTAAAAAAATAAAATATACCATATTTCAAAAAGTTGAATTTTATTACCAATCTTAAGAGTGTACGAAACAGACAATGTGCTCGAAGTCTATTATAATCTATCTCTTAAAATTATACGATAACTCTCATCATATTGTAAAATAACTTAGTCATTAAAATATATTAATTTATTAATCGCCCACAAAAATGATATGGGAATATTATAGCATTCTTATAAATTTTCATATTAACAAATAAATTAAGTGAGATTTTTTTTTTTTTTTTTAACTGTTATATGATAAAAATAAAATATATTAATTGGAGTTGGTGTCCAATAGCTTTATATATTACGAATTATAACACATAAGAGCATTTTTTTTTCAATAATTTCCAAATTATTTATTTTAGAATCATACACTAAATATTTTTTTCTCTATCAAAATTGATAGAGAAAAAATATAAATAATTTGAATGAAATTTATTTATGTTAGCCACAATATCTATTAATTTCACTTTTTTTTAAAAAAAAAATGGTATATTCTAAGGATAGTGGAAGCAGGAAATTTTATTTAGAGGAACCAAAATTAATTAGATAAAAAAATAAAGGTTTATTATTTTCTAAATTTTTTCAATATCTTAAAAAAATAATAACTAATTAAATTTTTTATAAAAATATATTTTAAATTAAATAAATTTTTATTGACCTTCCATATTTATAAGATGATAACTAATTAAATAATTTTAACATTTACAGTTATTTATAAAAATTTAATTTTGGGAGATCAATTATTAGATTTAGAATAATTAATTAAAAAATAAATTAATTATATAAAATATTATATATACTTCTAAAAAGATTAGGAGACCAACACTCTCACTTGTCTCCCTATTATATTTATATTTATAATTAAATAAGATAATATACATACAACATTTATTGGTTTGAGTAATATGAACCTTGTTCCTGTTAAATAAGATTTTGAGTTTGAGTTCTGTAAGTGGAGAAAATAAGCGTGAAATATATATTATTATTCAAAAAGGAGATTAATTAGTTTTGATAAAAGCATAAACTAATTTAAAATAATCATTGGATTGAAAAAGGAAAAATTCCTATTTATTATAAGGGACACAATGGTAGTAAAAATTTAAAATTTCTTTTAAAATTTCATTAAAATTATGGATTGGGTGAGAGGAGTTTAAAGGAAAGAATAATTACCCTATAGCTATTATGTAATTTATCATTTAAAATTTCAATATACCAAAAAAAAGTGTCCTATTTTTCAATTTTATTGTATTAAATTAAAAATATTATACAAATGTTAAATTGTGTTATTGAGATTTTCCCAAGACTTCAGCATTTCAAAATCTATAAATACTAGGATCGTAAATGGATGAAATTGAATTAGATTAGACGTAATTAAGTTCAATTTACACCTAATTTATTGTCTAACACATATTAAATTCAATTCAAATTATAATTATTAATTCACAAAGAAAAAAAATAATTTTGATTTGAATTCAACATTGATTGGGTTATTATTCTTGGAAGCCTTATCTAATTTATTAATCAAGTGGTGGCTCTTCTAATGAAGAAGATTGTATGGAGATTCTGGTACTCTATTTCTATCCACAAATACAAATTAATTCATTGACTTCTTTGGATATGGTTGGGGATAATTTTGAACTAATTAATTTACGTACCTTGATAAAATTTACCTTGAAAAAGGTGAGTAAAAAATTTACATCTATATTTATATCTATTTGTACAATAAAAACTGATTTAAGGGTTGTTTAGAATCTTTTAAAATAAATTTGACTCAGATTCAAATTTAAACTTAAAATTTTATAATTCTAAAAATGACTCAATACTTGAGACTTCACACCACATATCAAATAGCTTCCTAAAATCTAAACATATATGAATTACCTTATTAATTTTTTGTTTGCTTAAGATTATGTTTATATAAGTCTCAATTAAAATTTAAGAAAAAATATAAAAAAATATCTTATAGTTGAAATTTTTTTCATTTTACGGTGTGTAGAAAATTTTTTGATAAAATAAGATTCGAGATTTTCAACGTTAGTATTTTTTAATCATTAATTTTAACACTGTAGAGATTATTGATGTGACATTCACATGGCATAAGATTGTAAATTCACGTGAATGTCACATCAACAGTCTTATACTATACGGACGTCATATTAATAGTCTTATGCCATATGAGTGCTACATCAATAATCTTTGATGGCATTAATGTCATATCCTAATTTTAGAATATGACGGTTTAAAAATGTAGGAACAGTCTAAGACTATTAACACCCGTAGAACTCCAGTTATAATTCATATTATTCATTTGTTATAATAATTTTATAATCAATATCATTTATTTATCCATCATCATCCATAAGCAAGCCCATAGCTAGCATATTTCATACATTTTAGATAACATTCTAAGTATTATCTATACATCACTTATGTACATAATTAACTTATTTAATAATACAACCATGAAGTTTCTAGAGTTTACAAAGAAATATAAACACTGATAATTACATTACAAAAGACAAACTGATTCCACTGAAGAAAAAACCTTAAAACTGTTTTACATCTGACTTGAAAAAATATTTAACCATTAAAAGATTGAGTATTAAAATACTCAGAGAATCAAATATATATTATTATATATAGGCTAGGTGAGTAGCAATAAATAAATATAATAACTGAGTGGTTCAGAGTTAACATATCAAGTACTCAAATCATGGGAAATAGAAAAGGATATAGGTTAATGATGTATAAACACAGTAAAGGAACAAATAGCTCAATGATTACACAATAAAAGTTAAGTGAATAATTAAAATAAATGTACATTAAATGTCCAACTTATAGATAAATAAATAATAATTGTTGGTGGAATATTTAAGGTTACAATAAATTACATTGAAAAAATCAAGTAGGACAAATGAATCAATGAAACTCATGATATGTCAGTATAACAAATATAAAGGGTTTCATACACATGTCACATATCAATCTCATTAATGAAGTATAAGGTGGATCAAATCTTATGGCCATAATAAGGGTTAAAATAGTCATTGTGCATAATATTAATGGTTTTCCCCTCATTACCCTATCGGAATAGTAGCTCCGCTATACTAACATATAAAATAGGGAGAAAGAACTCATATAAACGCTAAAAATAATAATCGAAATGTTATATCAACTTAAGATAGGCAATGGGAAACAATTACAATAACAAATAAACAATATAAACAATAAGTAACAAGGCAATAGATTCATCAATATCTCATCAATCAATCAATGTCAATAAAGTTCAATAAACAATTTATAGGTTTAATAATTGATATAACAAATGGCAAGAAACTCAAGTATGGGCTAGGTACAAAAGTAGTCAACAAAGGTCAGTTACGCTGGAGACGTTGGCATTAGCTTGGTAGGCTTATGGAGATTTCAAATAGGCATTCCATCGAATACTTGGTGTGCATAACTTTAGAACCAATTTGATTATTTTTGGGGCAAGATCAACAATGGTCAAAGTTTACAAATCAAACTCATATTGAAATTAACATAATGGCAACAACCAATCAAATATTAAATCAATGTTAAATAAGGAAATTTAGGCTTGAATTCAAAGAAAATCCAAAGGGTATTTCAAAGGTGTGGTTCGGTCACTTGTAAAAGAGTAAGGGGATGGCTTTCAAAATTTCATATACAGTTATAAACATGCATAATAACATATATTTAACTCGCCTCAATTACTAGATTAACCAAAATCCTACAAAATTCACAACTTGAATTTTAATGCTCCAAATAAGCACATATGCCCATCTTTATCATTTCCATCATTTTTTCTATTTTTCTTTTTGTACTACAATCAATTAAACATCATATTAACATTTAATTTTAGTACAATTTCTAATAATTAACTCAATTTAAGTTTTCCCCCAAATTCTAGGGTTTAAATCTAAGGTTTTCCTTTAGTATTCATTATTGGCAATCTTGATTTATTTACTATTATCTTGAGCTACAAATATTCAATTACTCTAATTATTTTTCCTACTTAAACTAGATATCTTAGGTTCAAACATATCCAAAATTAAAATTAATCTAAGTACTACATGATCTATGGTGATCATCTAAAATAAGCCATGTTATCCTACAATACTTATCCAGGCATACTTCACTAATATGATTGTAACTCTAAACATATATATATAATGGTAAAACTATTTCACATAAATTTAGATAAGACATAAATAAATATTTTTATATTTAACACTTTTCTTAATTCAGATTTTAAAATCTTCAAATCAATAAAATACAGTAGTATTTTATTTTAGCTGTCCATTCGAGTTAGTTTCACTTATAGCCTAATATCTCCTTACTTATTTCGAATTTTACAAAACTGTTCCACAGATATATAAATAAGACATAAAGTTATAATTTTTATGTTTTGAACTTTCCCAAATTATTCTCTTAAAACTATGAAAAGTGAAGTGAAACTTTCTATTCTAACCTTAATTTATATGTATGAAACCCTAATTTAAGATTTTACAACTTCAAACCCTAACTTTCTATTCTTCTAATTACATATACTTAATTTTAATCCATCAAACTTTTAAAATTATAAATCATAAGAACAAATTAGAAAGTAAATGATAGAATTTTACCTTAAGATTTGATTGTTTGGTCGAACTTTAGATTGAAATTGGAAGTAAAATTTTTGAGAGAAATTGCCTAAAGATATTTGGCCACCACACTAAATGAAGAAGAAAATGGAATACTCTAGATTTTTAGATAGTTTAGATGTGAGACCCACCAAATAATGAATTTTTCATTTTATCCTTGCTTAGTTTTCTTATTTAGAGTAATGTCATTCTTGATTTCTAAAAATCTTCAAGTATATGAAATTTTTTATTACACTTTTAATCTTCTTTTAGCTCATCAAATTTAGTTTATCTTAAAATGGGATAAGTAATTTAATAAATTAGGGTTTATGGATAATTTTTTAGAATTTATAAAAATTTAAGGACAAGTTAATAAGGAATGGTTAAATAATTATAATGAAAAATACAGAAAAATACATTTAATTTCAATATCAGAAATGGGGAGTGATTTGAATTATTTTTTACTGTCGTTTCATTTAATACTGTCATAAGATATGAATCTAAACTTAAATAGAAAATTTGCAATTTACCCCTAATTTTTCACTTATTTACAATTTTGCCATCCTTTAGTTTTCCATCACTTCAATTTCACTTTTCCGTTTTTTCTTCTTATCATCACTTAGCATTCTATTAGTCCTATGGTTATTCACTTGTCAAGGTTTAATATTTTCCAAATTTATTATATAATTGGCTTGTTGTATATGTGAAGTTCTACAAATATTTTTGATCAAAATTGAAATTTTTATTTTTATATATTTATAGTATATTTTAAGATGTTACAATTAAAACTGTGAATCTCAAAATGTTAACGATGAAAATCTAATATCTCATTTTATAAGAATTTTTTTTTCATAAATCTCAAAGTGAAAACGGCTAAAATTTTAGGATACTTTTTTGTATTTTTTTCTAAAATTTATATAGACTTGTACAATATTTTTTTTATAATTTTAGCTACTCATATATATAATAAATTTAACTCATATATTTTATTTATATTAATATTCAAAATGATTAAAAGCTAATATTTTAATTTAGTGAATAATAATAATTATAATTCATATACATTAAAATATTTTAAAAAATAAGTTAAATAAAAAATAATAATTAAAATTACTGTTTTGAGGTTCAAAATAAAAGGATATATATATATATTTTTTGCCATAATTTGTTATTGAAAAACATCTCAGACTGCAATGCTAATTCAAAATTGGAGTATGAGAAATAAGTAACCTACAAAATTTTGTCCTGTTCGCAATTAAAATTCAGAATTTTATTTAATTGTAAGCCGAGTACAATTCTGAAGTATTTATGTTTTTTTTAGGTACAGAGTACAATTCTGAGCTTTTCTATGATTTTATCCCAATTTTCTCTTTCCTCGTAATATTTATTGATATTATTATTTTTTTCCAATCCTCTCTCGATTTTGGTGCTATTGTGTTTTATCTTGGTCCCTTGTATTTATTGTTTGGTTAGTGCTTCACAAGTCAATACTCTGCTGTCATCATTCATCCCCCGTCCGTCTTGAAGTTTGTGCCTACCAATTTACTCTATCCAGTTTTTTATCTATCCTTCAAAATTATATATATATATATTAAAATATTTATTAATTAAATTTAAAATAATTTATTTAATCTTATATAATTAATTTTATTTTAAATTAAATTATTATATTATAATTAAATGTTATAAAAATAAAATTAAAAAAATATTATTTTAAAAATTTTATACGATAATTAAAAATATAAATAAATAAATAAATTTTTAAAACGATAAATAAAAAAAATAAAGAGAAAATTTATTTATTTATTTTTTTGAACCAATTTAATTTTAGAATCAATGAAAAGAATCAAAATTCTAAGGGAAATCGAAGAGAAAATAATTAAATTAATATTATATAATACATAAAATATAATATTTATTATATAATTTGATATTTATTATTTATATATTGTAAGAAATAGGGCAATGTAGCGATGAAAAATATCAACGGACAATAAATCGTCAGTATTACAGATGAAAAGTTAATATTGAAAAACTTATGCATTTTCCGATAATATACCAATGGATTGTGATCGATAAATAAAAATGGACAAAAAGCAATAGGAAAATGTGGCAGAAATTTCGCAAGTTCATAATAATCAATGAAAATTTAGGACTGCTAAAATTTCGCGCTTATTTATTTACCAACGAATTTTGCGATAAATTATTTTTTCACGTAATTTTTTAAATATTTTCGATAATATGTCAGTAATATTAAAAAATTAATTTTTTTATTTTATTTTCTAACATATTGTCAACATATTTAAGTTTGTCGGTAAATAAAACATATATAAGCACCTGAATCATAACCTGGAACATCTGGCTCACTCCTCCCTCTCTCTCTGCTCCTCTCTTTCTCTGCTCTCTCCACCATCCTTTCTTTGCTCTCTTACGACCCCTATCTCTAATGGTGTTGACCTCCAATAGTGTCTGGCTCAAATCTTCTTCGTTTACTCCTATAGCTCCGATGGTAATTAATTTGTTTTTTTTTTATTATGTTTGTTTAAATTAATTATTTTTATTTTTATTTTTATTTTATTTGTTTAGGGTTTAATTATATTTGTGATGTTTTGTTCATATTAATTTGTTTTATTTTTTATTTTTTATTCTTATTTTTTTTATTTTTTTATTTTTTTTTTTATTTTGTTGTTATTTGTTTAGAGTTTAATTAGGTTGTTATTTGTGATATTTTGTTTATATTATTTTATTTTATTTTTTATTTTGAATTTTCAGTCTATTTTTTTTAATTTTAATTAATTATTTTTATTTTGTTATTTATTTAGGGTTTAATTAGGTTGTTATTTGTAATATTTTGTTCATATTAATTTCTTTAATTTTTTTTTTGATTTTTTATTCTTTTTTTTTTAAATTTTAATTAATTATTTTATTTTGTTGTTATTTATTTAGGGTTTAATTAGGTTATTATTTGTGATATTTTGTTCATATTAATTTTTTTTATTCTGAATTTTTGGTTTTTTTAATTTTAATTATTATTTTAATTTGGTTGTTATTTGTTTAGGATTTAATTAGATTGATATTTTGTGATATTTTATTAGTATATATGTTGTGATAATTTTAGAGTAAATTTTAATTATATAGAAAATTTTAATTATAGATATGCTTTAATTTCTGTCTCACGCCAAATCAAAAAAATATTTTACAAGTGATGTACTTTTAATTAGTTTTGAATTGATTTAGTAGATTTACTTTTATTTTATTTTAATTTATTGTTAAAGTTTGATTTGATTTGTTTAATTTTAAAATTTGAAGTAAGATTGAGGACAATTTTTGGTTCAAAAATCGGATGATTTTAAGGATAAAATCTTTCAAAAATTGATACTCCATTTTTGGAGAGGATCGATATGGTTTTTGTCCAAATTATTTTTCAAAGACATATATTCAAAAATCCATATCCGGTTTTTGAGTGCAAATGTCCCAATTTTTAAAAAGTTACCTGGTTTATTGTGGTTTTAGGCAAAAAATTAGTATTTAACAATTAAAAGCTTCATTTTTTGGGAGAGTTAAAGAGTGAAAATTTTTCTAAGGAGTTTAGAGGGGAAAATCTTCAAGAAAAGTAAGGAAGAACTTCAAATTGAAGCGTTAGCAATCGAAATCAAATATTGACGAATTGTTTAACAATGTTGAACTATTCTATTAATTCAATAAAGTTTTCAATTTATATTTCAATTATGTTTGGCTAAATTACTTATTCTAAAATTTAAATATAATCAATTGAATAATTTTATAGTTTAAACAATGATTGATTGATTATCATGTGTTTATTCAAATTGGTTGATTTATTGAACTAGGAATATAATTGTTTGATAATTGGCCACTATTGAATAATATTTAAGATGATGTATGATAGATTAAGAGAGAAAGTATGTTATTAATTGATTAGATCAATAACCTAAGAGGTCGTATCACTAAGAGATTAGAATACATTTTAAAGAATTAGAAATTACTAAAAAATTAAATGGATTTGCATTAATATAATGATCATGAGAGTAGACATGAAATTGATGTAGGTATTTGTGTAATTATTTGACAGAGAATTACATATATTTTAGGATAATTAATTCATTAACTATAAAATTTGGATAATCAATCATGAGTTATAAACTATAAAAGTTTAATTGAAGAAATCTAAATCCTAATCCTATTTCATTTTTATAAATCTTTGAAAATTTTCACATCATTAGTTTTAATTTTAATCCCTAAATCAATTTATAATTTTGTTCAAATAATAAAAAAATATTAATTTTGATATTTAATACCATTTTCTCATGAAAATAATACTCAACTCACTTGTATTATTTACGTGAACGATTCGTATACTTGCAAATTCACAACAACAAACTTTTGATTCTTAAATTTTATTTGTTATAATCAGATTTGAACTCTATGTTTATTAATTATGTTTGGATTATTGGATATGGACAAGATTGAATTTTCTAGACCTATAGTGTCCATTTTAACTTGTTTCAACTATAGTTTGTGGGCTCAATATACATGAATTTTTTTTTTTTTTAATTGGTCACAAACTCTGGCGTATAGTTATTAGGGATATTACTAAACATGTTAGACAACAAGATGAATCTATTATTCTCTCCATCCCACAATAAACATTTTAATTATAAAATATATAATTATTAAGAAAATTTATTAGTCTATTTTGACATTTACAATTCATTTATTACTTCAATTTATTTATTACTTTAATCTCTTTATATTCTCCTAATTCTCTCATATTTTATATCTTTTAATTATTATCTTTATTTCTAAAATCTTTTTTTAATGAGGGTATTATTATAATATTAAGATAAAATATAGTTTGGATTAAGAAATGAAGTAATTAAATTGGGACATATCAAAAAGAAAATTAAAATATTTATTATAAGACTGAGAGAGTATTAAAAATATTGAGAGATTAGAAGATTTTGATAATAATAGTAACCAACTTATTATCTGATTTAGTAATACTTTTGTTCCTGCCATCTATGTTCAGTTTGCAGATTTTGACACTACAAAAGAAATTTAAGATGTTTTAGAAAATCGATACCAAACTACTGGTCTAAATCATTATTGTTAGTTGC